>NW_012192858.1:224831-244287 GCF_000504015.1 Erythranthe guttata | reverse complement strand
TCTGTCGTTAGACGTTCGGCTAATACATTGGCTCATTCCATTGAGACTCGGTTTAGCTATGCATCAAGGAC
Source organism: Erythranthe guttata (assembly GCF_000504015.1). The sequence goes on along the minus strand of NW_012192858.1, from coordinate 244,216 downwards.
CTTCCCTTCTATCGAAATTGGCGGAAATAGCATAATAATATTCTCTATTTTCCCATTACAAAAAAGATAGATAGATTATGTAATTAATGCTAAAATTTGGATAATCAATCAAAAGCACGCGACTTTTTATAATTTATATTCAATAATATTTATAGAATAAATAATTAAAAAGCATGGCGATTATGAAACCAAAAATTCAGTTGTTTAAATGCAATAAAGAAAATTTTAAAACGAATTGAAAATCACGGATTTCATGGACTAAGTAATTTTTATAGTTAAAGATAAGTAAATGCAATAAAGGAAAAAATATGTTGAAAAAAATTGTATAATTGTTAATTGAATTGATTCAGAATAATTGAAACTGAAACTTGTGGACCAAAATATGACGATATTTGACCATGAATCTTGTCATTATATTATAATAAAAACGCTATTTGGAGAAAAAATATGACCATATTTGCCCGCAAATCTTGTCACTATATTATAGGTATCCTGAGATATCGTCAAATTACAAAAAAAACCCTCATGAGATAATTACTAAACCCAATTGTGAACTTTCTTACACGTTCATCGTTATGGTGTCAAATTTAACATAATTTTCTAGATTCCGTGAAATACTCTCTAGTTTCTACTCGTTACGTGCAAAAATGTAGTTTCTGATGCACCACAATCTAATATATACAAGACAAACAATACATCTTATGATTATCTTGCTTCAAAATGTGGAGCTAGATAAAACGGGTACAAAATTGAAAATATTCATATAATCTAGAAGATTCCACTAAATTTAACACCGCAAGGCTGAACGTATAAGAAGATTTATAGTTGAATGGTGATTGTAATTACACAAACATAAGGGGTTTGTTTCATAATTTGACCATACCTCAGGGATGATCGTAATTTACTCTTATATTATAATGTATAATAATAAGAGTAAATAAAAAAGCCAATTTCACGAGAACATTTGTCCACAAAAATTACGAGAATGCCTCACCTCTGGAGTACATCTGTCACATTTCTCAAAAAAATTGAATTAATTAATCTCATTATTTCACCTGAAAGTTCAGACATCAAAAAAAATTAACCAACTCAATTTGTTCTTCTGAGCTCGGAGGGAGGAGAATGGCGAAGTCGAGCGCCGACGACGAGGAGCTCCGCCGCGCGTGCGAGGCGTCGATCGAAGGCACAAAGCAGAAGATCGTAATGTCAATTAGGGTGGCCAAGAGCAGTGGGATCTGGGGCAAATCCGGCAAATTGGGCCGCGGTAACATGGCGAAGCCTCGTGTTCTCGGCATTTCAAGTACGCCAATCCCATCGATTTCTATATATTTTTCGTATTTTGTTGAACTGATCTACCATTTGTTGGATATCCTTCGCAATTCTATCTTTAATTTTTTTTTGGGGGGTGGGTTGAAGAGTTAATTCTGGACCTAATTGAGTTTGCAAATTAATCATGAAGAGTGATGTTCATGTTCCTAAAATTTTAGAATCTGAGTTGGCTCCTTTAGTGGAGGTTTAGTGGAGGTTAATTGGCTTAAGACATTAATATGTAGTTAATCAGGTCTTTTCAGTTGGGGCTCAAATGGTGGAATATAAATGAGCAAATCATAGAATTTTACGAGTGATTATAAGTCCACGTAGCTCGAGAGGGATATCTTACAAAATTATCCCCGATTTTCATTTCGCTTGAGTTGGCTTTGCTATATCCTTGCTATTATCATGAATTTTGAGTTACGAAGCTTATTCCTGAGTTCAGTTCGGGTTAAATACGACTCACCACCGGACTGTTCTTTCATGCATTAACATACTTGATTTTCTCGTGTGTTTTAATGATTGCACCAAGACTACTACATTTATGTTGTAGAATGATATGTAGCGTTCGATTTATTGATTATTTTGGCCAATAGAACTACATCATTGTTGCAGCGAAGGTAAAAGCTAAAAGGACTAAAGCTTTTCTTCGTGTCTTCAAATATTCCAATGGAGGTGTGCTTGAGGTAAGTTCTAAACACTTGGTTGATTCAGATTTGTGTATAATGTTTTTTGATCCATAACGCTTGGCACAATTTATAGTAAGTTAATAGCTCCCTGGATAAATATATATATATATATATATATATATATATATATATATATATATATATATATATATATATATATAGCTAATGATGTTTAAAATAATGTATTTATCATAGCAAAAATATGAAATGAGGATAGAAGGGACAGTTACAAACAATATGGTAGCGACATATGTAGCAACTTATATATCTTTTGGAACTTCTCTGATTTTACCGTGGTTTGTTTAATTTTTCTCATGTACTTATTAGTGGCTTATATAAATTTATCTACTCCACGTATAGCCTGCGAAATTGTACAAGCTGAAGCATCTTTCAAAAATTGAAGTTGTAACGAATGACCCTAGTGGATGTACTTTTATGCTGGTATAGTTCGTTACTCTTTCTTTTTCACACCCATTTTGTGTTCACAACTTGGAATATTTCCCTTTTGGATTATGTTTTTTGATATTAGTAACACTGATTCTATTGATGAAGGGTTTTGATAACCTTAGAAATCAGAGTGTCGCCCCACCTCAGTGGACTATGCGCAATGTTGATGACAGGTATGATAGTGATCCTGGTTACGGAAATCCAGTCTTTACTTGGCAACTATGTCGTATAAATCTTCTGTATGAATTTTTTATTTTTATTTTTATTTTTTGATGATCTTTTATTGTAGGAATCGTCTTTTGCTTTGCATCTTAAATATCTGCAAGGATGTTTTGGGTCATCTTCCTAAAGTCGTTGGCATTGATGTAGTGGAGATGGCTCTTTGGGCTAAGGTGCAATTGATATTGTCCAGTTTATTATTGAGCCTAATTCTTTACATAGTTTACTGTGACTGTTCTTGTTTCAAAACTTCTGCTGATTGTGGTCATTAAATTCTTCGGTTACATTAATTTAGCATTTCTGCAAGGTTTTGTCCTTGAGAAACTTCGCATATACTCAGTGATGAATAGTCAATTATTTGTTAGGAGACGTTAGCTATGATGTTACTTTTCAAGTTTCTTTAAAGATAATTATTTAGAGTTTCTATGCATTATTATATCTGATTATGTGAATTACGTTAAGCAAGGACTGGGACTAGATGTGAATTTTCTTAAATCATATATTTGTCTTTTCATTGAATATCTTTTAGAACTATACGTTTCCAGATTTTTTACATCAATTTATTCTAATTATATGGACAGTTAATCTCATAATCTTTATTAGAAAAAAACATATACTAATGTTCTTTCTTGCAAGTTTTTAATTATCAATAATATTAGTATGTAATCTGTTTTATATCTTAAGTTTTCTGTTCATATATTTAATAACTCATCTACTCCTGATTATGTGAATCGATTAAAACATTTTTCTTTGCACAGTTGATACCATCTGCTTAACTAGAAAATGTTAGTGATTCATGATATTTATTTCCATGTTTTTGATACTTTCTCCACCAATAACTCTAAATTTGTCGACTGTTATGTATAACTTCTCCAGGAAAATACACAAGCAGTTACTAAGCGGCAGGGAGACCTTGAAGATGGGCCTTACCAAGTTGAAGTTACAGAAGGTGACATGAAAGTGACTGTTGAAAGGGAACTTGTGTCTCAAGTGGAGGAAGAGGACATGGAAGCTCTTCTAGGCACGTATGTATTTAAATTCCAACAATTACATTCTTACACCTTCTGAGTTTGTAGAATTTACTCAAATGGGTTTTTATGGAACGTCACATATAATGCATCTATAGAAAGTCATAACAAAGAGAAAAGTATGATGTGAAACAGATTTTTCTTAAAAGGAGTTACGATTGTTGCTTAAGTATAGATTATCTTTTTGCATTGGAGAACATAAAAAAAAAAGTCGCAAGCTGGTCAAGTCCTGGAGCTTCCAGGGGGAATGCTTAAAGATCAATGACTACTGACTAGAGAATGCTAATCTAGGTTGATGGTCAGAGGGTTGGCTGACTGGGGTTAGGTGATGTCATGTTATGCCTGTCTAAATGTAGTTTTGATTTTCTTTAGGAGTTTTGGGTTATTAGTGCTGTTTTTGGAGGTACATTTGGCTGTTTGTAGTTAGTCTTTTCAATTGGACAGAAGGGGTTCTAAACATCTTGTATAAAAATGAAGGATATGTAAAATGGAGAGTTGAAGAAGATCCAAGAAGCTTGTTAACTGAAATCTTAAGTAATTAAGCTTCGTTAGGATGCATCATGCAATCTGGAAAGCTTGTTATTCTCGACATAAGTTATAGATAGTTGATTATAACGTAATGTTACAGACTTCACTGCTACTTAACCCCACAAGAAATGGGTTTTATTTGGGATTTCTTAATCCCATGTTTTTTCTGTTCTAATCCACATATGTCATGGACTTTCAGATATAGTACTCTGTCCGTATACATTTTAATGATCTCATGATGATTTTGGGATTTATCCCCAAAAATGTTTATTTATCCGAAAAGATGTCGCCCATTTTTTTTCATAAAAATTATCACGGACTGTGGTATTTGAGAAGAAATTTGAATTTGAAACTGTGCTCGTCTATTTTCTGGAAAAAGCCGTTGATTAGAATTCGAGTTTGAGAAATGTAATAATTGAAAACTAGCTAGCATGCTGTATCCCAAGATTTGCTACTTTGTTCTGCCTGTGTCCCCCTTTTTGTAGCTATAAGTTTTGAAGCAGTTTATAATCTCCGCATGCTTGGTCGCTACTCTTTCTGTATTACTTCAACTCATTGCTGATATTACTCAAAATTGCATAACTTGCAGTTATGTTATGGGTATTGGTGAAGCGGAGGCATTTTCTGAGCGATTGAAGCGAGAGCTTCAAGCATTAGAAGCCGCAAATGTACATGCAATTTTAGAGAACGAGCCTATGATACACGAGGTTGTTTTTTGTTCTTTATGTGATGTGTCTTTGCAGTGCATATGGACTTTTCATCTTCTTATTATATTTATATACTTTCTCCTTACTATCCCTTATAGCCAAAAAGAACTCTCTCGCCACATCCTCGTTATTTTTTCTGCAGAATAATTCGTGCAGTGATTTAAGATTGCTTAGTGGTAACCCACCTGAAATATGTCTCTGTTCAGTCTGACTTGTCCTTCAGTAAAGATGCAGCTATTAATTCGTTAAATGTCAAGAGTAACAACTTTTACAATTTGTTAGTATGTATATTGAATTTGAAGTTTTCTTTTCTTTTTACCTTTTATATAACCTGATTTTCTGGGTTATGCAGGTATTACAGGGCCTTGAGGTAGCAACAAATTGTGTTGATGACATGGATCAGTGGTTAGGTATTTTCAATGTAAAACTACGGCACATGAGAGAGGACATAGAGTCGGTATTAATCTCTAGACATTTTTATATGATTTTCTCATTACTTACCGTATTAAATGATCTTTTAAACTTAAGCTATTCCCATTATATGTTTTAATGTCATGTGCAGATTGAAACCCGGAATAACAAACTGGAAATGCAGTCAGTAAATAACAAATCGCTAATTGAGGAACTTGATAAGCTTCTTGAAAGATTGCGTATACCGTCTGAGGTCTTTTCATATAGTTTTTTTTTTTTTTTTTTCTAACACAAGTCCTACAACATACATTTTTGGTTTTTTATTCGTTGTTTTCCTCATAAATGCAGTATGCATCATGTCTGACTGGGGGATCGTTTGATGAGGCACGAATGCATCAGAATATAGAATCATGTGAATGGCTAGCCAATGCTTTACGGAGCCTTGAAGTGCCCAAGTTGGATCGTACCTATGCAAACATGAGATCTGTATGTGAATTATCTTATCTCTCTACCTTTCTATTAACATTAATTGTTATAAACAGTTCACATGAGAAAAAATATCTTAGATGTTACCCATTTCCTAATGTGAAATAATGATGTTGCATAAATATTTTTGATTCTCATTTGAGAACAATGGTTGAAATCAAGAAGGAGGTTGACTTGGTAATGGGAAGAATATGATTTCATTAGTTAACTATGATTTTGAATTTGTTGAGCCATTTGAAAACTCATATTTTGTAAGTTTACATTGATAAATAGATAGCATTTAATGATGCTGCAATGATTGCTTATCGGCGATGGTGGATGAAACTCTTACAGGTTAGGGAGAAGCGTGCAGAACTTGATAAGTTGAAAAACACGTTTGTTAAAAGAGCAACTGAGTTTCTGAGGAATTATTTTGCTAGTTTGGTGGATTTCATGATAACTGATAAGAGCTATTTCTCTCAGGTAATGCAATGAAATATGCTTTTGTCAATTGAAAACAAAAATATAATCAGTTCTACTGATTGTGTTTTTTTTTTCTTTCTTTGATGACACTTCGGTTATAACAGCGTGGGCAACTCAAGAGGCCTGATCATGCAGACCTGCGGTACAAATGTAGGACATATGCTCGCCTTTTGCAACACTTGAAGGTAAGATGGAAGATCTATTTACATGAAAACAATTTTTTTTTGGTGTTCTTGTTTGTTTCATTACTTCTGATACCTATTCCTTTTTGTTCAATTCTGCATCTGCAGAGTCTTGATAAGAATTGCTTAGGCCCTTTAAGGAAAGCTTACTGCAGCTCTCTGAATTTGCTTCTACGGCGAGAGGTGAGAGAATTTATGATGTTTTGTCAAAGTCCTTGTAGTTAATTTTCTTGGTCATCTTTGTTCTAAGCACTCTCTATTGTACGGTGGCATGGGGTTTTCACGTGTCTCCTAATGGTGCATAATCCCCAAGAAATGGTGTTTTGGTGCATATGCCTCATGGGCATCTCATATTTAATAAATATGGAATATAAACATAATGTCGAGAATAAAAATGTCGAGCAACATTCTTGAAAACTAATAGGGATCGTAAAATGGAAATTTACTATAGAAGGCATAATCTACCGAATGAATGAAAAATTAATCGGTAGCTCTTGAGACAATATAAAACTGATGGGAAATTATTTTTAGACAACAGACAATGAGATATAAATTTTTAGAAGAAAGTATGACAAATATAAATTATTTTTTTATTATATTAATTTTCTATGCAAAACAAGGATACAATAACTTGGAAGAGGACATATCCTTCTAAAATCAACATGAAGCTCCGGATGAACAGGAGTAAAAGATTTGGAGAAAAGTAGAGGCGAAACTGTCGAATATTCTCAGTTTTCAGTGGTTTAACAAATTTGAATTTTAAGTGTCGCTTATCACAAATTTAGATGATTAAGACATTGCTTTTATTTTCTATTCATTCACATGTATTATTTATTTTACCCTGCAAACTGGTTTGGTGCTCCCCCGAGACTGAACAAACTTATCATACATGCTTTTACGTTTGCACGACAGGCTCGTGAGTTTGCAAACGAGCTTCGTACTAGTACAAAAGCATCGAAGAATCCAACTGTGTGGCTTGATGGTTCTGCAGCCTCTAATCAAAATACAAATAGTGCCGACACATCTACGGTTTCTGAGGCGTACGCCAAAATGCTCACGATTTTTATTCCGCTTCTTGTTGATGAGGTTACTGTCAACCCGTTGAAATTCTCTCTCTCTCTCTCTCTCTCTCTCTCAAAATGATTTTTGTCATAAACATTACCTCTTATGAAATACAGAGTTCTTTTTTCGCGCACTTCATGTGCTTTGAAGTTCCAGCTCTTGTTCCATCAGGAAGTTCCAACGGCAGCAGATCTGCACCCAATGATGATGACGATTTGGGTATCATGGATATTGATGACAATGGCAAAGCTGGTAATTATCCATAGTTTCTAAAGTCCCTGTTTGGCCCATTGGATAATACCGTTTCTCAATTTTGTAGGTAAAAAAACTGCCGACCTGGAGGCCTTAAACGAGTCACTTCGTGATTTGCTTGATGGAATACAGGTACCGTGAATTGAAACCTGAAGCTCTATTATATTTGTGTTTTACATCAGTTGTTATATGTTTAGTTGAACGAAAATTTCTCCTTCCCTTTTTCTTGTTGACTTTTTAGGAAGATTTCTATGCTGTGGTCGACTGGGCGTATAAGATTGATCCTCTTCGTTGTATATCAATGCATGGAATTACCGAACGCTATATTTCTGGTCAGAAAGCTGATGCAGCAGGGTTTGTGCGTATTTTACTTGATGATCTTGAAAACAGAATTTCTACCCAGTTTAGTCGTGTAAGTTACACACACACACACACACACACACTAATAATATTATTGATAAAAAATTTGAGCAACGAGTTTGCTTCTGTACATGTGACTCTAAATAGTTTATTGATACATAATGTATTTCAGTTTGTCGATGAAGCTTGCCACCAGATTGAAAGAAATGAGCGAAATGTTCGGCAGGTGGGAGTCTTGTCATATATACCCAGGTAAACTAGACTTAATATGTTCGTACTGAGATTAATGGTTTCGTCAACTTTCTTTTCCTTCTATTCTTTTTTTTTTCCTTCTATTCTGGAGGGATACTACTTCTCGACTTTGTTTGAGGAAAATGTTCAAAAACTTATTTCTGAACTGCTTCTATTGTTGGCATCCTTATACAGTTAAGCTTCTATAAATTGATATTAAACCTCTATAAATTGATACAGCTGGGACCAGCAAAATTCTATTAATTTTGCGAAATATTAAATTATCGAACTAATAATTTATTGAGCCGGGACCGAGAGAAATTATTATTTAAGCGAGGTTATTAATTTATCGAGGTTCTACTGCATGTATTCATTTTGTCATACTTTTGGATAGGTTTGCTATTCTTGCAACCCGTATGGAGCAGTACATTCAGGGACAGTCAAGGGATTTGGTTGATCAGGCTTACACGAAATTTGTGAGTGCTTCCCTCCTCTTAACACTGCAAATTAAACATGTTTATAATAATGAATCTTAATTTGGATCTTGACTTTGCTTATTCCCACATCTGCATTACTCCGACTTTATAAGCATTCAGTGATATGATGTGTAGTATAGTTTATAACGTTCAGTTTCCGTACTACAATTGTAACTCATGCTGTAATATATAAAAACATATCCGGCAATGTAATATGAAGTACCGACTCATGATCATCTGGAAGGGAATCGTATTTTGAAAACATAATTTGGCAGGTCACCATAATGTTTGTGACGTTGGACAAAATTGCTCAAGCAGACACGAAATATACAGATATTCTGCTCTTAGAAAATTATGCAGCATTTCAGAACAGGTACTTATCAATTTCGTTTCTACTCGTATATCACTTAATTTACGAATACTGGACTTCTTGTAACGTGTATTATACTTATGAGTTGGTACCGATGTACAGTCTATATGACCTGGCCAACGTTGTAGCCACTTTGGCAAAATTTTACCACCAAGCAAGCGAGTCTTATGAACAAGCTTGCACGCGCTTTATAAGCACAATCATATACTACGTAAGTACTCTATTTCATGCAATTGTGGTTTTGTTTCCTCAATCCTGTACTTTTAACCATCTTTGACCTTCGAGCATTTACGAAAAGCGCCAATGCACAATCTTGTAATTTCGTCTGTCTTAAATTTTGAATGGATCTTTCTTTCAATGTTTTATCAATTTCATTCTTGAAATTGAGAATTTACGCTACTTTCTTAACTGCAGCAATTTGAACGACTCTTCCAGTTTGCTCGCAGAATAGAGGATTTAATGTTCACAATCACACCAGAAGAGGTTAGTTTCGTTGGCATAACATATAATAATACATCTCTGTCATGCTTTACAATCAAAATAAACTCCGGCAAAAAATTGCAGATCCCGTTCCAGCTTGGATTGTCGAAAGTGGATCTCCGAAAGGTCGTCAAATCAAGTTTATCTGGGGTATGAAAACTGACAATCTTTGAGAAATTCGGCACTGGTTTGGTCAATATTTGCTAAAATCGTTTTCTCGTTTGTAGGTTGATAAGTCCATCACTGCAATGTACAAGAAGCTGCAGAAGAATCTGACCTCCGAGGAACTGTTGCCTTCGTTATGGGACAAGTGCAAGGTAATCTATTTGTAACAGTCGTTCAAGATTTCAAGGTATATCTTGAATTGTTTACATCACGATCTATTGATTATTGAACCTGTGTTTCTAAATGTGACAACGTATGTGCTTTAGTCTTGTATTTGTTACTTATATAAACTCTTCCTTCGAGACGAAACTTGTTTTTTTTTCTTTCCAACTGTCAAATGTCTAACCTGATGCGTCGAACGTATGACAGAAAGAGTTTCTGGACAAGTACGACAGCTTTGCGCAACTAGTAGCTAAAATATATCCAGGCGAGAATATACCAGACGTCTCGCAAATGAGAGATTTATTGGCGTCCATGTAGAGGAGAGTGTAGTTTTTTTCTTTTTTTCTTTTTATATAGTTGCCCTTATGGTTTTCCTTTATTTTCTTTTTCACCCCTGTTTGTTTTATTCATAGATCATCTTACTTAAGTGAAGATATATCTGTTAGGGCGTGTATGTATGTGCGTGTGATGTCTACATATGATCTTTAGTTTCTAGTCATTATTGAGTTTCGCTCTTTATTTGTTTATTTATTGTTGCATAGTTAATCAAGTGTTGTGGTATATGTTAGTTAAGTTTTTATTTTATTTTATTTTATTAGAAGTTAGAAGTGTATATGTTAGTGAATGTTGGGTACTCATACAAAATGATACTAAAACAGAAATTTAGAAAATAAAGAATGGAATGAGATAGACAAATATCGTTTCAACACATGGAACTGTTATTGTTTCCAAATGGCTCATTTTTCTGTTGTCCAGTGTTCAGTTTAGAAATTCAAATAGGTGGCGACTTACACCAAACTAACTCAGAAACCCTAGATTTACCTCAATACTTATATTGAGTTGACTCACCAACATATGCATAGTCAACGATGTAAAAAGAAAAGTTTTATACTCAGTAACTCCAGTTTTTTCTAACTCGGAGACTCAATCACTCAAATAAATAGGAGATTGAAAAAAAAAATTCAAAGATACATACATATAGATAAGTGTTACATTTGTCCCTCTCTCTAAATATAAATAGAAACAGAACCAACGGCAGGAGATATTAAAAGTGAGCACCTAAGTCAAAATTAGCCATATATGGCGAAAACTCTGTAAAGAATTGTCGGAAAAGACAAGCTGACGATGGAAGTATTGTTCAGAGAAAGAGAGAAAATGGATAAGAGAGAAACGGCGCATTCGAACTGAGAGTAAGGTTGAGAGGAAGTTTGAGTAAGTGGACGTCCACGATTAAACGAAATAATTTGAACGGTCAAGATCAAGATGATTGACTTTGGATTGGGCTTTAGTTGGCTTGAGTATTTCTAGGAATCGGACCGCGGAGATTTATTTAAGTCTCCGTCGAGTCCCATTTAAATTTAAACCTTTTTCCTTCCTTTCTTTTATTATTCAAAAAATTCCTAAACACGTGCCAAACCAGAAAGAAGACAAGAACAAAACAAACAAACGAACAAAAAACTATAATTCCATTTCCTTATTCCCAAACCTCCAATTATCTTATTGCAACCATTCCTCTGCAGATAAGCCTTTTCTTTCTCTTCATATGTAAGAAGAATGGTACAATTTTCTGCCATGGCTCGTTCCATAAGCTTCTCATCACATCCAATACTTAAACCATTCATCACTCATCCTATTGAAAATATTATATTCACCACTTTCCAAAAGAAAAAATTTCCATTAAAATTCTCTCACCAAGAAATTCATCTTCAAGAACCGAAGCCGTCATCGAACTCGAAGCCTTTCGGCAGAGAGAGCAATATAAACTTAGCCCTCGAAACATTGGAAGCAATGGGACGAAACGAAACTCCTGCAGAACCAATCCGTGTGTCGGAACTAATGCAATTCACCGTCGACTCGAAATCTCTGCCAGCTGGCGACAGGATTTACGAGTACGTAATGAGATTCTCGTCAAGTTACGACGTCTCCGTCTTCAACGAGTTGATCGATATGTACTTCAAGCTCGGAGACTACAGAAGAGCCGGTCGAGTATTCGAGCAAATGGTATGCAAGAACATCGATTCTTGGAATACCATGATAAAGGGCTTGTCCGAAAACGGACAAGAAAACGAAGCAATACAACTTTTCGCCAAACTAGTGAAAGAAGGTAATAATAATACTACTAATAGTAACATTTCACCAAATGAAGAAACATTCTTGAGTGTTCTCAAGGCATGTGAGCACTTAGGAGATTCGGAGAAAGGGAAATCGTATTTCGAATCGATGAGCAAAGATTACGGAATTACCCCCTCCTTGGATCACTACACGAGCTACGTTAATCTTCAAAGGAAAACGAACAGAAGGGTAGTTTCGGAAAAAGATCGTGCGAAAAATTCGGACAAGAGTTTGGCGTACGAGAAATTGCGATGTTTGAGCGACGAGGCGAAGAAAGCGGGTTATGTGGCGGATACGAGATACGTACTACATGATATCGACGAAGAAGCTAAAGAGAGAGCTTTGATGTATCATAGTGAAAGATTGGCTATTGCTTATGGGCTTATTAGGACAACTCCGGGTACAACTTTAAGGATTATAAAGAACCTTAGAATTTGTGGAGACTGTCATAATTTTATTAAAATATTGTCTAAATTTGAGGAGAGGGAATTTATTGTAAGGGATAATAAGAGGTTTCATCATTTTAAAGATGGAATTTGTTCTTGTAGAGATTTTTGGTAGATTTCTTGGATTGGTTTTAGTGTGTTTCTCAAAGCCTATATATGTTTGGTTCATGTGATTAAGTTGTGTATATACTAAAATATTCGAATTCGGAATGATAAATTCATCGACTTTGTTCGAATTAATTCGTTTCGATTATGAATTTTAAATTCTCGATTTTCATTTTAGGTTATTTGTGTTCGTTTTGGTCGAATTTTCAAATACAGTAGAACCTCGATAAATTAATAACCTCGCTTAAATAATAATTTCTACTGGTCCCGACTCGGTGAAAACATATTAAATTATTAGTTCGATGATCTAATATTTCACTAAATAAATGAAATTTTGCTAATCTCCACTCTATTAACTAATAGAGGTTTAACTGTACATCCCTGATGATTGTCATGATAAAGTTTCCCAATAATAAATTTTACTTAGGTAGCATAATTAAAATAAAATAAAGTGTTTATTTTATCATAATTGAAATAACATAATACAAAATTACCATAATTTATTATCAGGAGTGTTTAATAAGTGTAAAATCGTAAAAGGGACAATAATACACAAAAAAATTACTATAAATTATAAAATACATAATTTAGCAAAAACATAAGATCCAAATCTTCATCACATTGACTAATAAGTTCCATTCATCTTGTTAATTAAACGCTGTTCATAGTTGTGATACGTAATTTCAGGTGCCGCTTAATCGAACCACTTTTCTCGACCAACAAGATCTTCGAAAAGAAATACAGAAATGCATTTTTTTACAAGATATGCAAATATATATTATGCCTAAAAAATCCTCTACATATACATAAATTCAATAATTCTCCGACACAGGCCTCGAAGGAAAGAGCCTCAGTAGAAACGTAAGCAACGACCAGAGACAAAAAACGCCCAGAATCCGAAAAGTGACCATCATCGAAATCAAAGCACCAGTTCTCTCCAATACTGCAGGTGTCACATTTGCCTCTCTCATCCCATATATCAACTTCTCCAAGAAACCCGTTGCCCTCGTCAACTGATATATCCTATACACCTGAGTAAAGATATACGAATATCTTATTTCAGATGACATCGTTTAAGAGAAAAAATGGTAAAATTACAATCACCACCTGAGGTATGGTCAAATTACGAAAGAAAAAACCCTTTTGTTTGGATAATTACATCTACCCCTCAACTATGAATCTTCTTACATCTCCACCCTTATGGTGTCAAATTCAACATAATCATCGATTCCATGAAATGTTCTCTAGTTTGAACTCGTTTTCTGCAAAAATACAATTTCTGATGCACCACAATTTGATATATACAAGCCAAAATACACATCTTATGATCATCTTGCTTCAAAATGAGGAGCTCGAATGGGATAAAATGGGTCCAAAATTGAGAATATTCCATATAAACTAGAAGATTCCACTAAATTTGAAACCACAAGGGTGGATGTGTTAGATGATTTATAGTTGAGGGGTGGTTGTAATTACCCAAATAGGAGGGGGTTTTCGTAATTTGACCATACCTCGGGGTGGTTGTAATTTACAAAAAAAAAATAAAAACGAAAAAAAATTACCTCGAAAATAATAGGTATAAGGGGCCAACAGGATGATTCGTTTCGATCAAGAACTTTCTCGAATAAGTATTGGGCTAAACAACCAGTTAAAAACGGAGCAACCGAAACCAATGCTGGAAAACCGAGTAAGGGCCATGTGACAAAAACAGCCATAATCGGGGCAAAAACCTTAAACCCCATTGTGAAAAAGGCGGACGACAAATAACCCTTTAGGCCTGTAATAAGACTCCATCTTTTCGAGGTGAAGTGGAGATACGGCTTTTGAATGCGGTGGGTTATGAAGAGAAACATTGCAAGTCCCGCGTAAAATGTGAGCTCGGTCGATAAGGAAGAAATAAGTTCTGCACCAAGATTAATGTGATTTTTCTTCTGTAAATAGTTTAACGGGAAAATGCAAATAATATCTATCGAGTTTTAGTTTTCTTTAGCATACAACACGATCGCTAAACAAGAAACACACACACACACACACACACACCATATAAAAGCTTTGCGAATTAAGGAAGCATCAGTATATTATAGCCCCGTTTCTCTTTGTGCAATTAATTCTACCAATCGTGTTTTACATCTCTGTTTTCTTATTGAGCAGTTGCTTCGTTACGACAACAAAACAAATATAGAAATGCATTATTACATGAAACCCCGAGCACTTTAGAGTTTAGAATGGTGACTTTGCCTTTATTTTCTTCAAACAAAAATCAAGTGCAGACGTCCGTGATAAGAATAAAATTCAAGATAAATCACTGAAGAATATGGTTAATTGAAGTTTCCGAAAATTCACAATTCGTTTATATCACATGTAACACACATATCTCCCTATTACAAACATAAACCGAAGCAAAACAGCCAAACCAGATTTTTAAGTTGGTTATATAGTGGAAGCCCAACTTTCCGTTGCTACATTGTATTCAGCTGCAATAGTAGAAGAGTTCCGATATTAATCGTCACATCACTTTCTTATCACATTGCAAATTACGAAACTTATGCACACATACTTTCAAAATAATCATCAAATGAAATCACTTTGACACACACACACACAGCACACACTATTTGAGATCACTATACCTTAAATAATTTAACCACCCCCCCAAAAACCATAAACGAATCGTCGCAATAACCAAACGCCAATCTCAACACGTTATAATCCACTAAAGAAAGGTACAGCATACCTGCAAAAACTTCATTCTTGAAAGTATCTTCAATAGCACCAACAATGAAGAACTGCGGAATAACGATGGATGAAATCAAAGCAACGGGGGCCAAAACCCAAAGCAAAGAACCGGACTTTTCCTTAAAAGGGGCCGACACCAATTTACTTTCCTCTACAGATTGATGACTCAGCCCCCCAAATGAAATAGACCCTGATTTCCCCCTAAATGGTTCTTCTCCCCCCTTACTCGCATTAACCCTAAAACCCAACTTCCTCGGCCGATTGAAATTAGCAGCTGGTATAACAACTCCACTCCTTAAACATGGCATAACCGCTAAAACAAAATAAATAAAAAAAAAAAAAAAAAAAAAAAAAAAAGCAGACAAAGATAATAATGAGTAAAAATAAATGGCACCCAATTTTATTTTATTTTAATCAAATAAAATGAGAACAGTGAACAAGAACGTACATTTCAGCTCAAATTGGGATCTGGGCATCTTTCTTATCAAGCTAGTATGGTTTCCATAATGCTTGTTGACCTAAAACGAAAAAAAAAAAAAAACAAACAAATTGCAGACGAAATGTGAAGAATTTCGCGAAGAGGAAATAAATTGACGGATTGAATGAAGAAAACTTACGGAGTGGAATCGAGGAGGTGAAAAATGGGTGGGAGGAGGGTAATTTGGAAGGGAAACACAGGCGGATTGGAGATTCATGGTGAGTTCTATGCGGAAATGGGGGTTAGGGTTTTTGCGCGGTTCAATTATCCTTAAACCCTTTCGTGCCCAATTCGGCTGTCATGTTGACTCTAGTCTGTCTATTTTAAGACGTGGAAATTACAAATTAACCCTCAACTATTTACTCTATTTTACATTTGATGCAGGGGCAGCTCATTTTATAAGAATGTTTAAATATCTTGTAATAAATATTTCACTGAAAACAAAAAAAAAAAATGAAATAACTTAGAGCATATGAGGATTAAGCGATGTCTGCGACTATATACAATTGCAAAACTTATTTAGAACAAGACCAAATTAAATTTCCGACCAAATCAACTATAAGAAAACTATAATGCCCTTAGTGAAATACAAACAAAACAAACCTAATTACAGACCAAATTACTCTTGCAAGACAAAAAAAAAAAAAAAAAAGAAATGAAAAAACGGGAGGGAAGAAGAAGAGAACCTGCTCTGTAGTCGACCACCGCCGCCGTCGTCGCCGTTGCATTTGACGACCGCCACAACCCCCACCGCCTACAACTGTTCTCGCCACCACAATCCCCGCCTCAGCAACCCCAAAAAGCAAGTAAGGAATTACCTTTTGAATTAAGTTTTTTCAAAAAACAAAATGTGCTAAGTATGAGTACCATTGAGATTTTGTTGTTATAAGAGCAACTCCAACCCAGTGTTATCAAATGGGGTTATCAAATACTCATTTGATAACCAGGATTATACTTTGATATCTGTATACAACTAGTGAACTCCAACCACAAGTATCAAAAAATGATTATCAAACAAATTTATGATTATTTATATATTATTTATTTTTTAATCCATTTTTAAATAACTATGCAAACTGATTTTTCGGGTAAACTATCCTCAAAATCAATATTAATCAAGTTTTTTACTTTTTCAAAACCGAAAAGAAAAATTATATATACATAGTGGTTCTTTTATTTTTCCGTGGAACTTTGTTGAAACTCTAGAGAAAAAAAATATGTTGAGATTTTTTTGAGATTTTTTTTCCAGTGGAAATTATTTGAGACGTAGAAAATTTAATTTTATTCTGTTGAGATTTTTACGTAAATAAAAGAAAACTCAATTCTATTGAGGTATTTTCTTTTTTCACGTGCTCCTATTTTTTAGGAGAATATTTGATAATTATTTATTTGGGATGCCGATGGATGAATTATCAAAATAGAACTCTATTTTAATAACCCCATTGGAGGAGAGAGTTTTTAAAATTGGGGAGTCAAATGGAGGTTAATGGATTTGATAACTCATTTAATAACCCCGCTAGAGTTGCTCTAATAATAAATATAAGTCCAGTGAGAACATAGTTATGGGGTTCTGTAAAAAAATTGATGATTTTAGGGTTAAATTCCACCAACATTATTGAAGTTTAAAAAAAACCCGCATAGTCAAAAATCGACATCTACGTGTCGATTTTTGTTGTAGATGTTGATTTTTCGCCGGGATTAAAAATTCAAGGGGTATTTATGATATTTTATATATTTTTTGTGATGAATTGAGATACTTTGGAGGTGGAAATAACACCAATCTATCTAATCCATATAGCGAGCTATTAATTTACCACCTTGTTCTCGAATCGAGACCGAAAAAATCATTATAAAAAAACGAGGTTATTTATTTATCTAGATTTTATTTTACTCTATATGATTTTACTAATAAGTATTTGTTCCTTTATTTATGGGCTCAACAAAAAAGCCCAATTCAATGAGGAGCACGTGCATATTTAGTTGTACATTTGGGCGGTAGTGTAGTTAGGATATTTGGTCGGAAGCACCCAAACCGTTAAGTCGCCGTTTGACCTGTCATCTTCTTTGACTTCCAAATTCCGTTCCAACACTCGCTCGCTCATTCGTTTCCGTCCATATCTACTCACCGACGAACCCCGTCGGAAAATCAAGATTTCAATTCTTGATTTTTATTTCAATTTTCTCACCTCCTTAATTTTTATGTTTTGGTCAAAGTTTACTGTTGTTAGGCAATAATTTTTGACTAGTACGTTGATGTTAATATTCCTCTCTTTGAAATTGGACTCGTTTTTTTTTTATTTGAATTATCTACAAAAAATATACAATTATAATTGTGAATGAAAATATAATATGATTAATTTAATCCGTTCACCAACCATCTAAAATCAAGAAAAAAAAATGTATAATTAAATATATTGAATGTTCACATGTTGATTCCAATTGATATATGTAGTTCCAATTGCTATATGTATTTAATATTACAAATTACACGCATTTACTAAGGTGGGAGTCTAATTTGGTTCCTTGACTACAAAAAGTCGAACACTTGTAATTTAAAACAAAGTCTAATTTTAGGTGCAATTTATTTTTACGAATATACCATATCGACCTGATTATGGAGCAATTTAGTAGCCCGCATGTGTATAGTTCAACTGTTTTTGATATAGTGAATGGTTATAAGATCTTATGATCGAGTAGTGATAGTTGTACCGTTCAAATTTTAATTTCGACTGGAGTTGATTTCTTGTGTAATACTTAAAAGTCTTATTTCATAAAATGGAATATAATCACTAGTTTAACATAATAATTTCAAAAAAAAAATAATCACACAAAATAAACGCAATTCCTACACAAATCAAAAGTCAAATATGTTCATTCATTTGGATTTTAACCAGATGACAAAAACTAGTAAGGTGGGATCAAATTAGTATATTATGCACACATTAAATGATTCCTAATATTTTAAGTGCTTCCAATTAGTCCCTTTTAATTTTATGGGAAATTGCTTAGAATCCCCTATTTTGAACTTATATTTTATATAAGTGGAGATCCAAAATTGTTGATGACTATATGTAAAGAATTATTGACCAATAAAAGTAATTCAAATTAAATAAAACTATTAGTATTATTAGACATAAATACCCCTAATTAGTATATGTTTTTATCTCTCCCACTTTGGGGCATTTTTTTTTTGGTGTGGTTTTAATATGGAGTTTTTAAAATGGTGTTATTTTAGGAGGAGTTATCAAATTGGGGTTGACCGCCATATGCAACGGCGGCAACGGCCGGAGACGCCACCGCCGGTGTCGGCACCGGGAGGAGACGCCGCCGCCGGTGGCGTCTTCTCTCTTTTTTTAATTATTTATTTTAATATTTTAATATTTTAATATTTTAATATTTTAATATTATAATATTATAATATTATAATATTTTCTGAGGAGATGCCGCCACCCGTGGCGTCTCTCTCTTTTTTAATATTAT
>NW_012192858.1:83545-224731 GCF_000504015.1 Erythranthe guttata | reverse complement strand
GGATCAAGTTATTTATAAGTTAACAACAATTATGTTAATGTTTGTGATCTATTTTTAACAATATATTAAAAAATATTTTTTTTTCTAGTTTACATGGATGCCTTATAGTGAACTAGATCTTGAGTTTGACGCTTTACTTGAGTATCCTGAGATAGTGCATCCACAACTTTGGTTGTCGAGTTGTCCCCTTATATTTTACGAGAGAGTTGAGATGCATCGTCCGTATAGGGTGCTACGTCAGTTTGGGAGGGTACTACATATACCACCACATCCTACTGACCACGATATTGAGATTAAGTTGCATTCTTATGATCGTCGAGGTGCATGGGGTAGAGATTGGGCTCGTTTTCACGGTATCTATGTTGATAGATGGCATGGCCGACTTGATTCTCCCGTTGACTATCCATTTATTGAGTTTAGTGGGCCTCAGACAGATCCAGGATATTACGAGTGGTATGAGAGGCACACACGTCGTTTGATATCACCGATTGACAATCTAGATGATATCGGTTTTCAGGTCGGAGATTCGATTTTACTAGATCTTGTTGTTAGTATTTTTCGCAAAACAACCATTACTTTCGATGTTTTTCAATTTATTTTTTCAGTTTAATTTTTTAAGTTCTTAAACTTGTAATGCCTTTTATTCCAGGGTAATCAACTTATATCCATGAGTCTTGCTGCTAGGGCAGTTTCTCGAGATGGCGATTGGATATATGATTTGTATCAGGACAACGCTACACGGATGTATGCAGCTAGGACTCAACTTCTACGTAGAGATGGTGTTTCGTCCAGCTTACCTCCGATACCTGCCATACCTCCTATACCTTCTCCGCATCGAGATAGACGTACCAGAAGAAGGTCCAGCGCTGCCGAAAGAGCTACTGAATTGGAGCATGACGTGAGACAGACGAGAGAGGGGAACTATTATGCATCTACATCTCGGGTACCTCCATCTGGAGATGTTGCCGGTCCATTTGCTTCTCATACACCCTTTTATGCGGATGTTTCTGTGCATGGAGGTATGAACGATTTATCTACTACACATGGATTTATGGATATGTTCGGTGCGTCTACATCTCAGGTACCCACATTTACAGATTTAGTTGGTCCATCTACGAATGATTAGTTCCAGATATGTCATTGTCCGATTCTCTAGCTACCTCATATCCTCCTGCTATTGATACTCGGTTCTCTTCATGGGGTCCACATTTGGAGCTCAATTTGGGATACTCAAGTCCCCAAGAGCGGATCCGACCACAGTATAATGTTTCCCCTGTTCCATATCCACCGGATGACACCCAGTTTGTTGATGATGTACCAGCAGATCCTGACATTCGTCGAAATGGTAGGCCGCGTAGGACTAGACGGGCACCTGCATGTGGCACTGGTTCACATAGGCACTGACTTCATAGTGCCAATTTTATTTTCTTGTACTCATTTTGTCTTTGTACTCATTTTGGACTTATTTATTTTATATAACTCTTTTATTGGACCTATTTATTTTATATAACTCTTTTATTTTCTAGAACTCCTTTTGTTTTTGTCTACATAGTTTTAAGATTGTACACTATTTTATTGTGTTGATTAGAGAAATATATGCAATGATTAATTTAACACTAATTGATAAAATATATAAAATATAATAAATTTAATACTAACATCAAACTAATGAATTTAGAATTGTTTTATTTGTAAAAAAAATTTAAAAATCAGAAAATATTAAAATATTAAAAAATCAGAAAAAATATTAAAATAATAAATATTAAAATATTAAAAAATAATAAAATATTAAAAAATCAGAAAATATTATAATATTAAAATATTAAAATATTAAAATAAATAATTAAAAAAAGAGAGAAGACGCCGCCGGCGGCGTCTCCTCCAGAAAATATTATAATATTAAAATATTAAAATAAATAATTAAAAAAAAAAAAGAGAAGACGCCACCGGTGGCGGCGTCTCCTCCCGGTGCCGCCACCGGCGCTGGTGCCTCCGGCCGTTGCCGCCGTTGCAGATGGCTGTCAACCCCAATTTGATAACTGCTCCGAAAATAACACCATTTTAAAAACTCCATATTAAAACCACACACAAAAAAAAATTGCCCCCTCCCACTCTCTTTTCTCTCTACTCTCTCTCTCATCGCCAAGTGGGCCACGTCTCCCACTCATAATTCATCATTTTTTTCTAGTCTTTTTTAATTTCAATCACATTCATAAATAATTAGTAATTCTTCTCTCACCATCTACCTATATATACATACACATATACATACACACTCCCACCATTACATCATCCTCGTCAAGAACATCATCAAAAAATGGCTGCTGCCTATTCTCTCTCCTCTCTCTCCACTTTCAACCTTCAATTCTCTTCCCAATTTTCATTAATCAAACTCCCCGCCACTCCCTCGAAATTGATCTTGCAGAGCCGCCGCCGCTCACACGTCATCTCCGCCGTCGTATCGGAGACGCCGCCGTCAACTTCTCCGGCGAAACCCACAACGCCCCCGATCCGAAAAATCCCCGGAGATTACGGGCTGCCGTTGATCGGCGCGTGGAGAGACAGACAGGACTACTTCTACAACCAAGGCAGAGATGAGTTTTTCCGGTCGAGAATCCAGAAGTACAGCTCCACCGTGTTCCGTACGAACATGCCGCCGGGGCCGTTCATCTCGTTCAACCCTAACGTCGTCGCCCTGCTCGACGGCAGGAGCTTTCCGGCGCTCTTCGACACCGACAAAGTCGAGAAGAAGGATCTCTTCACCGGTACTTACATGCCCTCCGTCGATCTCACCGGCGGTTACAGAATGCTATCGTATCTAGACCCGTCGGAGCCGAACCACGCCAAGCTGAAGAAGCTCATGTTCTTCCTACTCTCCCACCGGCGGCAACACGTCATCCCGGAATTCCACGTCAGCTACTCGGAGCTGTTCGAGAACCTGGAGAGCGAACTAGCCACCAAAGGTAGCGCCGCCCTGAACGCCGCCAATGAACAGGCGGCGTTCAATTTCTTGGCCCGGTCGTTCTTTGGCGCCAGCCCGAATGACTCCGGGCTTGGATCCGACGGGCCGAAGCTGATCAACAAATGGGTCCTGTTCCAGCTCCACCCGTTGCTGAAACTCGGGTTGCCCCGACCCGTAGAAGACGGCATCCTCCACACATTCTCTCTGCCGGCGTTTCTGGTGAAGAAAGACTACCGCCGCCTCTACGATTTCTTCTACCAGAGCTCTTCTCCGATCCTGGACCACGCCGAAACCCTAGGAATCTCCCGCGACGAGGCCTGCCACAACATCCTATTCACCACGTGCTTCAATTCATTCGGCGGGATGAAGATCTTCTTCCCCAACATGCTCAAATGGGTAGCCCGCGCCGGCGCCAAGCTCCACCACGACCTGGCCAGGGAAATCCGCTCCGCCGCCGGCGGCGCCGCCGTCACCATGGCGGCGATGGAGAAGATGCCGCTGATGAAGTCGGTGGTCTACGAGTCCCTCCGGATCGAGCCGCCGGTGTCGTCGCAGTACGGCAAGGCGAAGCGGGACTTCGTGATCGAATCGCACGACGGCGCGTTTCAGATCAAGGAAGGGGATATGCTGTACGGGTATCAGCCGTTTGCCACAAAAGATTCCAGAATATTCGACCGGGCTGACGAGTTTGTTCCGGACCGGTTCGTCGGAGAAGAAGGGGAGGAGATGCTGAAGCACGTGCTCTGGTCGAACGGGCCGGAGAGTGGGGCCCCCTCCGTTAACAACAAACAGTGCGCCGGGAAGGATTTCGTTGTGCTGGCGTCGAGGCTGCTGCTGGTGGAGCTCTTCCGACGGTACGACTCGTTCGACATCGAGGTCGCGGCGTCGCCGCTGGGCGCCGCCGTTACCGTGACGTCGCTGAAACGGGCCAGTTTCTAGACCGGGCGGCCGAGCTAGGTTAATTAACTCGGTTTGTTTATTTAGTGGTAATTTAGTTATTTTATTCGGCGGGAGTGAAGAAGTGTGAGAGATTGACACGTGGAAAATGGTGGGAACTGTTTTTTGTGGGGTCAACGGTTTGTGGTGACTGTGAAAGTGTTTGACTGTTGAGGTGAGGGGGAGCATAAATTTTGGGGGAAGATGTAAAATATGTGGTTCTCTAATACATTTATTTTTATAATATAAAATATAAAATAGGGACTATTAGTGAGAACCCCCTCTAGCATTATTTTAATAAGCATGGACCCAGGTCCTTTTCCTTTATTAATGAGAGACCCATCTTTTTTTTATTCTCAAATTTACCCATCCTCTATTTACTACCTATTATACCATACTTAGATGCACTTTTTATTTTTTTATATTTTAATTTTAATTTTCGTTTATTTATTTATTTCTTATTTAAAAAATAATATTTAAAAACAAATATTTTTTATAATTTTTTATTATATTTAAAAAATAATATTTTTTTAGTATTTTTTTTGTCTTCAGCTAAAACAACTATATTTCAATAAAACAACTATTATTAAAACGACTAATGTTAAAAACAACTATATTAAACAACTGTTATTAAAACAACTATATATCTCCAACAACTCTCATTTATCAAAATCAACTATTCTATTTGTTAAATCAACTATTTATTAACATCAACTAAAACGTAGTAAAAACAACTATATTGTTGTACGAAAACAACTATATTACTGTACGAAAACAACTATATTGTTGTACGAAAACAACTATATTACTGTACGAAAACAACTATATTGTTGTACGAAAACAACTATATGTCTGTAAATAGCACCAACACAATTTCAACAACAAACAAACATCCATTATACTATTGATTGAACACAAAATTAGCCTTCAATATAAGAATTCAACCAAAATCTCCAACTAAGAAAAATGAGATTCGAGAATTGGGTAAAAAATCAGAGAAGAAGAAGAACCACAACAATCAAATAATATTGGCGGTGGTCTCTATTGAAATCTCAAACGCAATATCAACCCTAGCGCCGCTGCGTAGTCCGTCATTCTCCCTACCGAAAACCCTAATGCCGTCCATGACGAGAGAATTCCAGGGGTGGAGACCGCCTTCTTTTCGCGGCGGTGGAGGGAGGAACACCGATGGGAGAGAGTAGACGACGACACAGAGACGGAAGATGGTTGGAGATGGCGGCATCAGCAATGCAGAGATGGGGAGGGTTGGAGGCGGCGGTTTATAGAGAGAAAAGGGAGAGGGAAATAAGAGAAATAAAAAGAACGTAAAATAGGTTTGGTTATTTTAAATATAACACATAAGGATATATTAGGTATATTAGTAATGTTAAATACAATATTAATTAAAAAATAAATTATTTAATATAAGGTGGGGGGTTCTCACTAATAATGAAAAAGAGGTTATATCCACCCTAATATAAGTAAATGAATTGGGGGGTTTTCACTAATTATCCCTATAAAATATAGTCTTAATTTAATGTGTGTGGTGGCTCTTGCCAACATGTGAAGCACGTGCTCTGGTCAACTGCAGTATCCACTAAAAATAGCTCAACAGAAATCACTAGAGAAAATGTAATAGATTTTCATTTTGCACCACTAATTAAAATTTAAAACACACACACATACTTATGTGTGCCTAGGGAATTGTTAGACATAAATTTATTATACAAAACTACTCGATGCACTTAATCAGGTGTAACATCTCATATCCAAGACTTTCTTTATACTCAATTTTCTTAACTGTCGGAAAATTCACCGAACGCCGGTCTCTTGTCACAGAAGATGAATTTGACGAATGGATAGTAAAAAAAACCGGAGAGAGAGAGTTTGAAAGAGAATATCCAAAGTGTGTTATTGATGATTATTGAAATCGTTTCTTTAATCGGACTTATTACAAGATTTTATATATGAAGATTTTTCTAGTTGCTTCATATTTTAACTCATCTTAATTAGATCGAGATTTACATGGATTGCTCCATTACTAATACTAATTTATATATTTCCCTTAGGCTTATCTATTTAGGAATGATATCCCCGAGTCTTCTGCTTCTAACAACTCTCGTTCAACTCGCCACCTACCACCTAATGCTACTCTTTTTATGCGAACCGAGATGTAGCGGTGGACTTTACATACGAGCTATATGCCAGCGAGCTCTATAATGTTTGAGTTCTTCACCAGCGATCATTTGGTATCCCTTGGTTCTTGTCTTTCATTGGGCATTTGGCCCAAGAAGCTTAGTACTGTGAGGGCCCAGCCTAAGCCCATTTTCCCGGCATCCATTAGCATTTCGACGAACTCTTCTTTTGGCGACTTTTCTGGTAGCAATATCTTCTCTTTTTTAGTGGCGAGCTCTTTATGATCTATAATTTCAGATGATGGGCTTTGGGCCCCTTAAAACATTTACTTCTCATGGTCCACTTTATTTCGTCTTGAGAGCCAATCTTACTAAACTGACCCGATCACCTGGTAAAAAACACACATACTATATTGAAAAAATAGTAATTTCGGTCTTCTATGTTGGCCTATTTAGGAATTTAGTCCTGTAACTTGTCATGTTTCAGTTTTACATGCAATAACTTTGCAAATATAGTAGATTTAGTCCTATTTTGCATGATTTTTA
The DNA here is from genome assembly GCF_000504015.1 of Erythranthe guttata. The sequence goes on along the minus strand of NW_012192858.1, from coordinate 218,152 downwards.
ATTTTATGATGCGAACAAATAAACCTGACGCATTTTACTTGTATGGACGCTTGGAAATTTATAAATTCGACATCTAACTTACCATTTGTAGAACTTTAATTATGTGAGACGACTCATCTATAAATCAAATTAGATGAGCATTTATAATTCTTAAGTGTTCATATAAATAAATTTCTACGAGTTTGTTAGGTACATCATTAAACGACGGCTAAAATTCAAAGTTCGAGTGAAATGGGACTAAAAATACTACTTTGACATAATTATTGCATGGAAAATTGAAATAGGACAACTTATATGACTAAATCCTAAAAAGACCAACATATAGGACCAAAATTACAACTTTACCTACATATATTTATATGTAATTATAAATAGATTAATAGTATAAAACTACATGATATATTTTATCCGCTTAAGTTCTATAAAACCTATAATTATGCTACGCTTCAATGTTTACAACGATTGTTCAAATCTTAACCCACCGAGTCAGATCGAATAGATTCATCCAAAATATAGATCTCAATTTTTTTAATATTATTTTTAAGATAAGATACTAATCACAAATTTAGTAATATTGGAATTTTGTCATTTTCTGGTCAGGTTCAATAATTAAATCTGCCTCAACTGCAACGCGATTATTATACTGTTAAGTTTGAGCCCAATAAAAAATGATATGTTTGTGATCTGGGCCAATCACTTAATTAATTTCAGCCCAACTCGTGAAGTCGGGCCCAGTGCAAACAAAAGCCCACTGATCCAGTCAAACTTCAATCTGGACCGTTTATTGTGGGGTTTCAATCTGAGCCCTCCATTAGTCCCATTCTTCTACTCCCTCTCAACCCTAGCAGCATTTCACTGCTGCGCCGTTTCTCTCTCTTCTCCTTGTCCCCTTCTCTCTCTATAGTATATCGTCACTCATTGTCGTTTTCCGGCGACACCGTCGCAGGTCTAGCCGGACAATGGGTGTCCTTGCCGTCGCAGCACATTTAATGCTGAAGACCGTTGAAACTTCGTGTATAAATACTGTGGTGAGAGAGAGAGACAAGTGTGATTCACCTTTTATTCAAACCGTGACTTTTCTGGCCTTAATCCTCTTCTGTGAGCGTTTCGGTAGTTTGAGTGCAGAAATCTGGGTTTGTGCTGAGTGGAGAGGGTGAGTTATCTACTGAGTTGACTGTGCATGTGTTGGTGAGTCAACTCAGAGTGAGGCTTGGGGTCAGATCTAGGGTTTCGGATCAGTGGTTGTTGCTTGGTGCTTGTTTTCAGTTGGTGTTACCACCAGACCTTGGATCGACTGTATGAACACTGGAAAAAGGGAACTGAGCCGTTCTTATTCATTACATTTTATTCTTCCCTATGTTTTGAACTGTTCTACGGATCTATAGCTGATTTTGGAAGAACCTGTACCTAACATATACAATCATATCGGGATGCATTCATCTATATATTTTTGTTTACCCCAATTTAAAATATTTTAAGAGTTATTACACTAAATATAATTCAATCTTCATTTATTGTAAATATAATATTTGAAAATTAAAATTGGATCGACAATCTAACTCTCAAGTATGTATATTTCAATCCCAACAAAAACGAAAAGAGAAATTTAAAAAATTGAAATATAAAAAAATACCAAAATCAGAAATTTTCGAAGCAAAATTGATTAAATTCAAAAGTTAAGATAAATCCTCTAGCGAAGCCATAATTTCGAATCAAGATAAAGTACAAAGTATAAGAGGGGTTTGGGGCAGCGTCTCCGACTTTTTTAGGGTCTTTTAATAGAAAATATCACGAGATAAATAAAAAACTAAAACAATAATTAAACTCTTAAAAGTTATATTCCAAAGGGTACATTAGTGGTAAGGCTAAATTACGACAAAAATTCTAATATTTGGGCAATTACAATCACTCACTCAACTACGAATCTTCTTACACGTCTCTTACGGTATTAAATTTAGTGGTATCTTCTAAATTATGTGGAATATTCTCCAGTTTGTACCGTTTTACCCCATCCGAGCTCCACATTTTGAAATAAGATGATCATAAGATGTGTCACTTGGCTTGTAAATATCGTATTATGGTGCATTAGAAACTGCATTATTGTACAAAATGAGTACAAACTAGATAACATACCCAGGAATTTAGAAGATTATATTGAATTTAACACCATGAAGGTGGACGCGTAAGAAAATTCATAGTTGCGGGGGATAATTGTAATTACCAAAACATATAAGGTTTTTTCGTAATTTGACCTTACCTCAGGGGTGTGACCGTAATTTATCTTCCAAAATATAAATATATAAACTACTTTCAAATTACTTGCACCGTGTAAATTATTTATAAATACAATTGTGTAATTGGCATTTTTAATATATGTATTTTGTGGAAAATTCCTTATAGCATTCATGTTGTACTAGATTAAATCCTTGTTTACACTCTTACATTGCATCTTTGTATATCTACTTACATGCACAGAAACACAATAAACGCACATTTTCAACATGTTGGCCAACTAATTACACTGCAGAGTGCAGAATATAATGTAAGTCTACTTAATTACCAGTTAATTATACACACATTTTAAATGGCTCAAACAAATCATAGTGTCAATCTCACCTAGCCACACGATTCAGCAAACTATTCGACGAGGGCGATGAGCTCTGATCACTTTGCCACGAATCCTCCACCGAGAGAGGCGAAAAATCCGTCAATGCATCCGACGAATTCTTGCTGCTAAAAGTCCCTACACCGTCGAATTCCCGTTTATTAAACGTCAGATTCAGCGGTTTGTCGCTCAAATCGGACGACATCGAACGGGACGACCCCATAATGCTCATCATCATCATCTCCGGGTTAGTCCACTTACTCTGCCTAATCAGTTCCAACTCAACCGCAACTTCCATCATCGAAGGCCTCATATCCCTATGGAAGGCAAGGCATCTAAACGCCAGCTCAGCAACCTTGTGGATCGACGAACGGGTCCACGAATCAAGACCCGCCCGTTCGAGGAACGGGTCGATGATTTCGTCCAAACACCCCCTCCCGATCCGGTCGACCGCGAGGGAGGCCAAGTTGACCTCGTTCTGAGGCCGGTCAAAGTCAACCACCCTCAGTGCGGTTATGATCTCCACAAGCACCACGCCGAAGCTATACACGTCGCTCTTGTCAGAAAGATGAAAATGCTGGTGGTACTGCGGGTCCAGGTAACCCGGAGTACCCTGTGGGGCCGTCGAGATGTGGGAGGATTCTGTCAGCCCTAATCTCGACAGCCCGAAATCAGCTACTTTAGACTTGTAGTTGTAGTCAAGTAAAATGTTGCTCGACTTTATGTCTCGATGGTATATCGGCGGGTGGGTCGCGTTGTGGAGGTACGCGACCGCCTGGGCGGTTTCGGAGGCGACGGCCAGACGGACTGGCCACGGGAGGCCGCCGCCCCCGCCCCCGCGTTTCTCTCCGTGCAGGTGCTGAGAGAGGGTGCCGTTGGGCATGTACTCGTACACGAGGATTTGTTCCTCGTGATCCTCGATGGAGCAACCGAGGAGGCGTACGAGGTTAGGGTGGTTGACCGATGAGAGGAGTTTGACCTCGTTGATGACTTGGTCGGTGCTCTCGGCGTCTCGACGGCGGATCCGCTTGATGGCCACCCAGTCGCCACCGCCGCCGGTGAGCTTGCCGGAGTAGACGGTGCCGTGGGCCCCGTTTCCGAGGCGTCTCTTCTCGGAGAATGAGTTTGTGGCCTTCTCGATTTCTTTGTGGGTGTAGATGGGGATTGTTATACCTTTTGTTTCGCATAGTTTACGGCTTTTTCTACTTATGCGCCTCGATTTGGATTTTTTTCGGATAAAGCAGAAAACGAGGCCTAGGCCGACCATTAACGAAGCACCGGCGGCAACACCTGATAGAACCGGAGGACCGATAACTTTGATTAGTAGTATGGTTTTAGGTTTCATATTAATTAGCAGATTAAAAATTGAAATGTATATATATTATACCTCCAACTAAAACACCAACTCTTGTTGTTCCTCCACATTGGCCTGATAGGTACTTGGATGGATTGCATGCTAATGATTCTGTTTATTACAACATAATTACCATTAATCAATTACTATCACAAATCTTGATTTTCAATAACACAATTTGCTTTTTATGCACTATTTAAATACTTTCCCTTTTAAAAAAAAATTAATTATATTTAAAATTTTAAAAATTAATGCAGAAAATTAAACAAACAGGTTTTTGTGATGCATTAGGTGAACTACCCAGTTTCAGTGCATTTGTTAAAATTGTTTACTTCAATTTATTTAATATGATTGTTTATTTAATTTTAACCAAATGTCATTTATACAATTAAAGTAAAAAGTGAAAAATTGTGATTGGTCAAAAGAAGCAAAATAAAATTAATGTCATGTTGAAAAGAAAAAGGGAAATTAAAGTAATATAATATATAATTAATTAGAATTCTACCTTTCCGGCAGCCAATCCCGTCAAGAAACCCATCTCCGGCGAACCCATCCAAGCACTCGCACCGGTACGCCGCCGGCGGAGGATTTCTCCCGGACGGAGGCGACACGTGGACGCACTTCGCGTTCTCCGAGCAGCGGCACTTGCCGTGCAGCCACCACCCCAATCTCACGATCTGCATATCCAGCGAGACCGACGAAGAGTTGGCGAACGACTCCATCGAAATCGCCGAGAAAAGCGTCCGGCAGCCGCTCCTCGTCAGATTCCGGTAATCGATGAACGACGTCGTGTTGTCCTGCTCCGAGTAGCAGCTCACGCTGGCGTTCTTGCCGCCGCCGCCGCCGCCGGCGGCGCACTCGAGCAGCTCGAAGTGGGTCTGCACCATCGTCGTCGGGATGAAGCAGCCGGTGCTCTGGCTCGCGGCGCAGTCCCGGAGGAGGATCGCGTTGTGCGCCGTCGGCGCGAAGTTGCCGGCGTAGAGGCGGCGCAGCGCCTCCACGGGGCGGCCGCACATCGCCGGAAGGTTGACCAGGAACGTCCCGCCGTCGGCGACGGACTGGACCGGGAAATCGGCGGCGAGAATCGTGCCGTTGGAGGTGCAGTTGAGCTGGATTTGGCAGCCGCCGGAGAAGCCGAACGGGAAAGGGAGCGTCCGGCCGCCGCATGAGTGGTTGCACAACGATTCCGCCGGCGCTGTACACCGGAGGAGGATTGTTGTGATTACGGAGAAGAAGAGATTAAGGAGCTTCGGTTTCATTTTTATTAATTTCAAGAATCAAAGAGAAAAGTAGATACATCGGTGGGAGTATTATTTCTGTGTTATTTAGAGTTTAGACCTTTGAATATAAATAATAATATTTGTAAGATTGAGAAATAATTGATTTATAAGTGAAAAAGATTTAAAGAACAAAATGATGATGAAATATGGTTACATGGAGAGGTACCCTTTTTCTCTTTCTAGACTTAAATTTTTTTGTCCTATATATTTTCAAACATGTGTGGGACAAAAAATAATAATAACATAATAAGAGAGTTTTCGGTCCGCAAAAGTGACTTAATTAGTGGAATAAGGATATTATGTCGTGTTCGCTAGATTTTTCGAGCTCGAGCTCAAGTTAAATTTGGTGAGTTCAAGTTCATCGATCTTTTATTTGATGAACTCGAGCTCGAGCTCCACTCATTTTATATTTTATACTTTTTTTTCCCTAATTTTTACATAATATTTAATTTTAGTTTTTATAATAAATTATTTATATAAAAAATAAAAAGTTATAGAATAAAAAACCCTTTTAGTTGGTAAATTTAGAGGTGTTCATTCCGTAAAATCTTACCGAACTTTCGGTACGCCAAATTTTCATACTGTTTATCATATGGTTCGATGAATAACTGAATCATCATGAGCTCATGAACAACTAAAGATGAGCTCAATCTCGAGCTCGAAAAATCCTACTTGAGCTCGAGCTAGCTGAGCTCATTACGACCGGCAGGTAAAAATCTCATAGAGTTATTCCAATGTAGTTTTTCAGAGTTAGTCCAATGTAGTTTTTCAGTCTATACGAGAGTGGAGTTTAGTCGGTGCACACATATATTTATGAATTTGTAAAATAAAAAATAAAATGGGAGTTTGATATTCTATATCATTAAGATTTATGTTTGTCAAGCAAGAGAGAGGACTATTGCTTGATCAACCATTAATGTGGTTTTTTTTTTTTTTTTTTTTTTTTTGAGGAGAAACCATTAATGTGGTTAAGAATATTAATTTGGCGTATTAGTTTAATTTTCAATGTAATATAGGGGAAGGTTCAGAGCATTTCTTGATTAAGTATATAATGTTGGGGTCAAAAGTCATTATGTTCCCGGATTTTCTGCTAATGTGTTTTTATTAGGAAACAAGAAATTCGAGATGGCTGAAAAGGATTACATAGTCAAAATTTTATATACAGATATGGGTAGAGTACAGCTACCTCCTGGGATAAAGTTAAATTATGGATGAAAAACAAATATTTGGATAACTACAATCGTGCCCCAATTATAAATCTTCTTATACATTTATTATTGCAGTGTCGAATTTAGTGCAATCTTCTATTGCAGTGTCGAATTTATCCTATTCTAGCTCCACATTTTGAAACAAGATGATTATAAAATGTGTCTCTTGGCTTATAAATATCAGAATTATGGTACATCAGAAACTGCATTTTTGCACAAAACGAGTACAAACTAGAGAACATTCTACGAAATTTAAAAGATTCTAATGAATTTGACACCATATGGGTGGATGTGGAAAAAAAAATTCATAGTTGAGGGAGATGATTTTAATTACTCAAGTTTTTCGTAATTTGACCTGACCTCAAGCGAGTTAGACATAATTTACTCATATGTATATACATAATATTTATATGACATGTTACATAATTATTTGATGAATCAACAAAAAAGTAAAAAAGAAAATGTTATTGTCAATGATTTGATTATTTTTATAGTGCAGATGGCAGGCATGTGGTGGGTTAGAAAAAAATGACTCAAATTTATGTCATTTTCCCAATTCCCCCTATCAAAATTTCTTCCCTCACGGGTTGAAAAATCTAAAATAAAAATCACTATTCTATAGTCTAAAACGTGTCCTTTGGTACTTGTAAATTTGGAGAAAATTAGTCACTAAATCAAGCTAATCAACATCTATTTATTGTTTTTCTTTTAATTAGCTAAAAGTCCTTCGTATATGATTTTATTACCAATAAGAACAATAATCTTTTGTTTTGATAAAGGTCCTTGCTCATTCCTTTTGTATAAAAATACTTGCACATTCTTATTGTTATACGTTCGTATGTAAGTTCACTGTCAATGTTCAAAAGTTTATTATCAGATTTCAAAAGTATTTTTTGCTCGTTTATTTTTATTTTGTTTTTTCTCTTTTTAATTAGAAACCATAAGTCATTCTCTTCCAACAAGCATGATATGTATTTATATTAAAAGCACAAAGGGGTCATATGTACAAAGTTCAAACTACTGGGATTATGTGCTTACAATGAAAGTACAAATGGTTATATGCACAAAGTTCAAACCATGGGAGGTTAAGTACTATTTACTCTAATTTAAATTGTATTTTGAAAATTATTACAATAATTACGTGCGTAAAATGAATTGATCAATATATAAAGTTTTTTTTTTCATTTTCTTTAAGAAATAACATTTATTTTATTAATATATATAGTTTAGATTGATAATTTTCAAGTAAGTAAAAGAAAATAAACATCGTCTAGAATAAAGAATTCAATTCGTTTAGATCACTTGATTGACTTGCAACTTCTGGATTTTACGTTTCAATAAAGATTTTTGACCAAGAAATGTTAGAAGGGGATATTTTTGTCTTTTTCTATCTTTTTATTTTTTTGAAAATTACTGAAACCAAAATTATAGAGTATAAATATTTAATTTTGTTAGTGTTGTTGTTAAAGAAAAAGGAAAATCATAATGCCTCGTTTGGTTGAAAAGATTAACAATTTTGATTAATGTTTAATATATCCAATAACTTATCAGATCCACCTATTATCATGACTTATCATCTTGCCTTTTGTAAAAACATATTTTTTGTTAGACCTCTCAATGTTTTAAATAGAATAATTAATTTTTTTATTAAATAATTTTATTTTATTCTCACTAATCTTATCTTAGCAACCAAACGGGATCCATATCGATTGAACTGTTAAATAGAATAATTAATTTTTTTATTAAATAATTTTATTTTATTCTCACTAATCTTATCTTAGCAACCAAACGGGATCCATATCGATTATGGTTTGGTTGATCAAACCTACCATACATCTACATACATGGATTGCACGTCTATAATGTTGAACTAAGTAACATGTGGGGCCACATTTTGTTTATTATCTAATATAATATTATTATTATCTAATTTTCTTGTCTTTGGACTTATGTTGCCAGCTTGATGCTTACATTAACTAATTATATTCTTGATCCACCATCTTATAAATAAGAATACTATTTCTAATATATTTTAACATTGCATTCATTTTTTTAAAGACAGAATACAATAAAAGCATTACTTGATAATAAATTCATTTTCCAAACATTTGACCATGACCACCATGGTACAAGACCAGTACGAATTTAAAGGAACACTTGACAATATATTTCTTTTATTTCCAAACATTTGACCATGACAATATATTTCTTTTATTTCCTTTAATTTTATTATTCTAATATTTTTTTTTTTTTAAGGTGGATGCTATTAAGATATCATAAATATATAAACAAGTAAATAAATAACTCATGTTAAGATAAATTTAAACAAATATTTAGTAATATGATGACACTTTGTCTAATCTACATCTTCATTAGCGGAGTCGGGATTGATTTTATGTCCGCGAAAACCGAATATGTAATTGGCGTGCGCATTAGACTAGAGAATATAATGCCGGAAGATAGAAAAATGCTTGAACAATTGAGATAATTTAGTTCACACTTCGCGTGTGGTTCCTGAATTATTGTATAAGAATTTACAAAATGCTCATGTATAGATATGTTGGTTCCTTTATAAATGTTGTATATATAAATGTCAATTGACTGATGTTCGAATTCTCTTATTCATGGTTACTAGGTCGAGTTTATCACACGTGGTTAGCCTAATATAGTTTACGTCTCTTATATGGTTTGTAAGCTATTATACGAGAATTAGATTTATCCAGCGCACCTGTATGATTCACTGCGAGTTCCTTCATTAAAAAAAAAAAACCAAATATATCAACAAAATGGACTTATTATTTTTAATTGACAAATGTCTCCGGTCCATGTGCTTCTTGGCTTACATAATTTACACGCTATTTCCTCTATCATGCAAAAAAAATATTCACTAATTTATTCTAGAATTATGAGACAATATATATGAAAAAGAAAGAGCATCTTCAACAATATATATAGTTTGGCTGCGGCTATATGCAATACTCATTCCACTTGTGCAAGACCAAATTAAAGAAAGATTCCAAAAGATTATATTTTATTAAGATAAAATGACAAGTATGCCCATAAATTAAATTGGCTTTGTTTTCTCATGTAAGACCAAATACAAATAATGAGAAAAAAACAAAAATCGACACGAATGTGTCGAAAAACTATGCTACAAATCGACACTTAAGCGTCGAATTTCATAGGTAAAAATCGACATTGACATGTCGAATTTATAGCACAAATTCAAATGTCGAATTTTATACCTCAAAATCGACATCTAAATGTCGATTTTTACCTGTAAAATTCGACCTGTACATGTCGAATTCGTTTGCGCGGGATTTTTTTTGGAAAATCGATATTCTAGCTAAAAAACCCATAAATGCATACATTCTTGGGTTCTTCCATCGTAGAATCTTCTATTTTGATGTCTTATGACTCCATACTTGCCATCTTTGTAAGATTTGTTGAGTTTTGATGATTTTGAATTTCTAGGTTTTGTGGGTTAATGGAGGAGGAAGGAGAAATGTCTTGTGGGTTTTGGAAGATGGAGAAGATGAGAGTTGGTCTTGTGGTTTTGTGGTCTTGTGATAGGGTTTTTTGTGTTTTTGAATTTTTGGTCTTGCATATTTGGAATTTTTTATTTTTTTAATAAATAAGGGTATTATAGTATTTATACATTGAAAATTTTAATTTGGTCTTACACAAGTGGAATTAGTCTTGCATATAGCCGCAGCCATATAGTTTTTATCACCTAAATCTTCAAACTTTAGTTAACCATCTCACAAAAATTATTTCAACAAGGAGAACAAAAATTTGAAGTATATATATTTAATCATCTATAAAATTCTAATTTCTATATAAAATAAATGATTTTTATCCCTGATCCGGACCGGAACTATTCTTTTCCGGTCCAGGACCAAGAGCCCAACTATCAAGGCCCATCAAAGGGTTGGGCCCACCAGTACTAACGGCCCAAGGGGTTGCCCAGCCCATTGGCATAAATGCCGATCCACGAAGGGCCTGATTTCCCTCCCGAGGAGCCCTTACAGGTCGGGAGGGTCATAAATGCTGGACGGCACATTTAATGCTCTGACAATGGCATTTATGGCGAAATGACCAGGTGCGGCCCAACGGCTAGTACCGAACGAGGTCAGTAGACTTATTGGAGGAGTTATCATGACCCCGGCCGTCCGGGCTATTCGGGGAAGGACGACTGTCATCTATAATTAGCGCGGAATTCCCGGGCCTTCGAGCTCCGGGTCGAAGTGTATATAAAAGGGAGTTTCTCTTTTCCTTTAACACATACAAAAAAATCCTGAATCCTAAGGAAACACAGTAATTACACCCTCACTGACTTGATCGTCGGAGTGCTAACTCCGGCATCAGTCCGGCTTTTTCTTTTTCAGGTCACCGGAAGCCAAGGTCATCAGCGCAACTGTTTTCCTCCGGATCATTTGGCGCCGTCTGTGGGAAGTGTTTTACAAGTAAAGCCAGGCTAGCTCTTCACCATCTAGCACTACTGACGCACATAAAAGGATTTTACCAATGGCTACGCCCGTGGACGTAGTCCGAAACCTATCGGAGCAGCTGGATGAAGAATCAACCCCACCCCCGCTGCAAGTCATCGGGGGCGAACCTCCCTCGGACCCTCGGAGGGAAGAACCAACCCCGGCGGCTGGTGGTTCTTCTGCCGGACGTGAGAATTCCACCATAACGCTCACCCTGGAAAACATGCAGGCCTTGATCGCTGCAGCGGCTAGGGGCCGGTCGCCCCAGGGGAGGATGGAGGATCCCGCCGCCAAAAGAAAGGCATCGGGCGGAGGCGAGGCGGGACCGTGTCTAGACGGGCCAGAGGCTTCCCCTCTCGAGGAGGAAGAAGGAATGGCGGGAACGCCGTTCACCGAAAGACTGCAGCATGGTGAACTTCCCGCCACATTCAAACATGTCACTTACGAGTACACGGGACCACGGACCCCTGTGAACATTTGTCGAGGTTCATCACCTCAGCCTCCCTCCATCGGCTGACAGACGGCGTAAAGTACCGTGTGTTTGCAACCACGTTGGCGGGGCCGGCACAAAGGTGGTTCAGCCAGCTTCCACGCTGCTCGGTCCACAGCTTCGCGCAATTCAGTGAGGTGTTCCTAAACCATTTTGCCAGCTCGAAAAAACAAAAGAGGAGCACCCTTACCTTATTTGCAGTACGACAGAAGGAGAATGAGCCTTTGAGAAGCTATGTGCAGAGGTTTAATACGACAACTTTAGAGGTCCCTGCCACCAGTGAGGAAGTGCTCATCAATGCATTGGCCCAGGGGTTACGCATGGGTGAGTTCTTTGATTCTCTCTCCAAAAAGGCCCCTGTCTCTTTCAACGACTTGCTCCGGAGGGCAGAGAAGTACATAAACGCGGAGGAAGCCCGGAGAAGCAGAACTATAGAGGGCATCTTACCGGCGGAAAAACGGAAGGATAAGGCCCTTTCGAGGAGATAAGGAAGCAAGAACCGACCTACCGATGAGATCCTGGCCTGGACAGGAGGGGGGGTCCTCGTTTTGAGAACTACGCACCTCTCTCGTCGGCCCCTTCGGAGATACTAGTTGCCATCGCCAACCACCCCAAACTCAAGTGGCCCCGAACTTACGCGGAGGTTCCAAGAAAGCCCGCCAACGCCGGGCCCTATTGTAAGTTCCACAATGAGCACGGCCATTCCACTAACGAATGCCAGCACTTAAGAGATGAGATCGAGAGATTGATCAGGGCTAAGAATCTTTCGGAATTCGTCGGCGGTAATCCCAACGGGATAAGGCAGGCCAAGAAGGGAGATAGCTCGAACCGGCCCCCGACCAACGCGAGCGGAACTACAGAGGCCCGCCCACCTAATAGTTACATTCACACGATTTTCGGTGGCCCTATTGGTGGAGACTCGAACAGGTCTCGACGGGCGCACCTACGAGAGTTGCAGGAACTAAGGGGAGAACTCGCCATGATGTACCGGGTATCTATAGCCCCTCCGATCACATTTGGAGTGCAGGACGAGACTGGAATACAACAGCCGCACAACGATGCGTTGGTCATCACGGCCATGGTAGCCAACTATGATGTGGCCAGAATATTGGTGGATACAGGTAGCTCGGCGGACATCATTTACTACGAATGTTTTAAGCAGATGAGAGTGAACTTCGAAGTCCGGAGGGTGGACACGACGCTCATTGGCTTCGCAGGGGAGGTAGTACAACCCATGGGCGAGGTAACACTACCTGTGTCTCTGGGAACGGAGCCCCTGCGAGCCACGAGGGCTGTCAGATTCCTGATCATAGATGCACCGTCGACGTACAACATGATAATGGGACGACCTTCGATGAACTCGTTCGAAGCCGTCGTCTTCACTTTCCACATGAAAATGAAATTCCCAGTACTAGATCAGGTAGGAGAGGTTCGCGGCGACCAGGAGACGTCCAGGCGATGCTATAATCAAGCGCTACGGGGGCAGCGACACATTAATCCCATCGGATGGGGGGAGCGCTCGGGTAAGCATGAAGAGGATGGCATAGATAGGGCAAGGGAGAAAAGGGCCCGCTAGGACCCGGACGACGAGAGGGAGGGTCACATCCAGCCCATGGAAGAGTTGCGAGTGGTTCATCTCAGCGAGAGTGACCCTATGAGGGTCACCAAAATAGGAACAATGATGAATAGCAAAACGGCCGAAGAGCTGATAGCATGCCTACGAGACCATCAAGACGTGTTTGCCTGGTCTCCCGTAGACCTGGTCGGGATAGATCCCTCGGTAGCCGTCCACAAGCTGAACCTAAGGCCTGACGCTCGTCCTGTGAAACAGAAGAGGAGGCATTTTGGGGACTTAGTAGGGGGAGAAGGGTCAAATGGCCACGGAGAGGGCGGACGGGCAAAAAAGAAACGCCGTTGCCACGAGTCGATCTTCGTGACCAGACCAGCGAAAAGACGGCCGATACGGGTCGAGAGATGGAAATAGCCTGAAGGTGATCGGTTGTGGGTGAATAGGGAAAAGAAAAGCTCGGGGCGTGGGTCAACACCGGTACCCACACAGACAATATAAAAACATGACATGAATTTTATGGTGTTAGGGTGAAATAAGTGAAGAGGAACTCTATAGACGCGACTAACATCGACAAAAAAAGGGATGTAAAGGGAACGATAGGCCAGCTTTAAATTGGTCGAGATACCAAGTGAGGTATCCCGGAGGGGGGTTAGAAGGGGTCTGGTCGCGAGAAGGCACAATAAAGTGGAAAGAGGGATCCATCCCTTGGGTAACATAAAGGGCCTCAAGGTCGAATTTATCGACCAAGGAATGGGTAGGTTTCTCCGCCACCTTCTTCTTCCCTGCCCTAGAAGAGGAATGAGCTACAATTTTACGGGGAACCTGTCGCCGGCGACCGCGCCGCGGAACCAGGGAAGGGACGGCGGAACCCGTCCTCTCCGAAGAAGAGGAAGTGGAGGTATTTTGAGAAACCATGGTTGAACCAGCCAAAGGAGGGGCAAGCGCAGTATAAACAAAGGAAAGGGAATAAGGATGTACCTGGCGGAGTCACTCGATAAACGGAAGAGAGGTATTAAGAGGGAGAGTAAAGGAGATATGTGAAGATTAGAATTGGTGAAGAAAGGACGACACTCAAAGATAAAGCATGGTATAAAGTCGAAGAGCCGCCGGCAGTAATGGCGCACGGAAAACGAGGAGCCCCGCGTGGGCTGTAGGGACCTAGGATTGTGTGCGGAAGGCGCAGAAGACCAGGCGGCTAACTTAAAAGACGCGGCTGATTGAACGTCGCCCGAATTAGGGAAAGTAAAACCGAGCGAACTCCGGGTCCTAAACTCGGAGATAGAACCCGGAATGGGGGACTAGTTGATCCGGACCGGAACTATTCTTTTCCGGTCCAGGACCAAGAGCCCAACTATCAAGGCCCATCAAAGGGTTGGGCCCACCAGTACTAACGGTCCAAGGGGTTGCCCAGCCCATTGGCATAAAGGCCGATCCACGAAAGGCCTGATTTCCCTCCCGAGGAGCCCTTACAGGTCGGGAGGGTCATAAATGCTGGACGGCACATTTAATGCTCTGACAATGGCATTTATGGCGAAATGACCAGGTGCGGCCCAACGGCTAGTACCGAACGAGGTCAGTAGACCTATTGGAGGAGTTATCATGACCCCGGCCACCCGGGCTGTTCGGGGAAGGACGACTGTCATCTATAATTAGCGCGGAATTCCCGGGCCTTCGAGCTCCGGGTCGAAGTGTATATAAAAGGGAGTTTCTCTTTTCCTTTAACACATGCAAAAAAATCCTGAATCCTAAGGAAACACAGTAATTACACCATCACTGACTTGATCGTCGGAGTGCTAACTCCGGCATCAGTCTGGTTTTCTCTTTTTCAGGTCACCGGAAGCCAAGGTCATCAGCGCAACTGTTTTCCTCCGGATCAATCCCCATGAACCAAAAATTAATAATTTTGTACACGTATATGGTATGATATAATTGGAACGAGTGCAGCATAGAACAAACCTTAAGAATTTTGAAATTAACAGATTCTTAATTTTCAAACTTATCCAAAACGATTTCCAAAAAGCATGATAGTGGATACAATTTCCACAAATGAGTTTAGAAATTGGGCTTTGCAAAAGTGAGCCCGGCCCAAAAAAATTGGGCTTTACGAAAAAAAACAAAAACAAATTAGTGCTTTTAGGTTCCTGATTCCATTTTCATGTACTAGTGTATAATATAAGACCGTGTTCGGGCCGAGACTGGGTTGTTTGTTTATTATCGGCATAAAAATCGATTCATTTGAAAGATTAAGTTTGCTGAAACCTGAGAATTGTTGCCGACTCAATCTTTCTCAGTAAGTTGATGATTGACAATCGAATATTTAATTTCAAAATGATTGCTGCTGGGTATACCCACTACCTAGTTCCCTTGAAAAAAATCCAAATTTTAATAAGGATGTGAAAAAAGGTGCAATCACTCAAAAAAAATAAAACAATACTGTTAGTATTTATTTATTTTTAATAAGTTTAATTTAATTGTATATAATATATTGAAATGACTTATAATCATGGGACAAATGTCCAAATCCTAGAGTATAAAGTACCCCTTGGTTTCCGTTTTGTTGGTTGTATGGATATAATCCAATTTTCATGAGAAACTTTTGTTTAGGTCTATTAGGTAAAATATGATGTTGCTTTCCTCATGCTCCTAAATATACCAAATGTAATAATTAGTTTGTTGAGTTTATGCTGTTCTATGCTATACCCGATGAAATTTGTTGCAATATGTTCTACTATACACGTGTATAAAAGTCTTATACATTTTACACAGTCGTTGATTAGCACATATTATAATTTTTTACATATAATCATACATTTTTTTTATATAAATATATTTTAATGTTTATATACAAATTAAATATGGAAAAATTACGGCCAACCCCCTTACACAAGGTTAATTACGAAAACCCCCTCATGTTCTGGGTAGTTATAACTACCTCCTTCAACTATGTATTATTGTAAGAAAAAACTCCTCTCTAAGTTGGCAAATTTGACGTCGTAAGGGTGGATGTGTAAGACAATACATAATTGATGGTTAATTGTAAATTTGTAATTACCCAATCAAAAATTCAAGATGAGTTTTTTCGTAATTTGACATTATCTTAGTGGGCAATCGTAATTTGCCTATTAAATAAAGATATATTATTTTGTACGTTACAAATAGAAGGTGTCAAGAATCCATTGCCTTGTCAACTCCATCAACTCTGCACAATTTCATTCGATGAATTATAATTTCCCCAAAATAGGTGAAAAATCATGTGAATGTAAGATCTCCATAAATAATAGAATTTCCTAATTTAGTAATTGAGATAAAATTGTGTAAAAAAGTTCAACTACCCCCTAACCGCCCTTTAGCTTAGAAGGGCCCCAAAACCCTTTCACAACACTAAACCACTTTTATGCTTAAAAAACACACACACACACACACTAAAAGACTTTCTTCTTATGGCCCCAATAAGACCATATGTTTATCTTCCACGCTTTTTCTGTATATAGACGGATTTGGATAAACAAGAACTTTTAAAAAGCATCTATATTTTACCAACGGTTGGAATTAAATTTATTTTTGGTAAATTACGGTCGGCCCCTGAAGTAAGACTAAATTACGAAAAACCCCTTTTGTTTGCGTAATTACAATCACCCACCTTATGTATTTTCTTACACGTTCACCCTTACGTTGTCAAATTTACATACGGGTGTTCACCCGGTCGGTAAACCGACGAACCCAACTATATATATGTAAACTTTCGATAATTCGGTTATTTACCGAACCGTACGATAAACGGTATGAAAATTTGCGTACCGAAATTTCGATACGATTTTATGGAATGAACACATTTAAATTTACCAACTTAAAGATTTTTTCGTAAGACAATACATAGTTAAGGGGTGGGCTATAATTATGCAAACGAGAAGGTTTTTTACTTTTATATAATTTGACCTTATGTAGGGGTGGCTGTAACCTACCCTTTATTAATTATTATTATTATTAATTTTTTTTGACAAAGGTAAATAACTCCTCACATGGATGTACAACAATGGTGGACCAAAATGAAATGTACTATTGTCCTCGTGGTAGAGTTGGAAGAATTAGTTGAAAATATGTTTGAAAAAGTCACAAGTTTATGCTACACTAGAGAACAAGTGTATAGCATATCGTTCGTTTGTACAACAATATACATATGAGTTTTTGTTTGATCCTCATTTGGATAATTATCTTGTTTAATAAAGGGGGTTCGATAGATGCAGAAAATACTTTTGATAGGTTGCACAGTAATTTTTCATCAAATTTCAAAAAAATGCTACAATTTAACAAATCCTCTCACTCTCAATCGTGCAAATTGTAATGTTTTTTTGGGTTTTTATCAGCTAGGAAGCGACCATAAACCAGATGAACGACGATTATCCTCATTATCTGCAGGTAGATTTTTCATTTTTTTCCGGAATGAAAAAAAAAAAAAATTGGATCAAAGATTCGTATCTTGGATCGTGCTGAACAACACGGAAATCAATGACCAAAGATTTTTTGGGTTTAAAAAGTTTGAGAGAATATAATATTTTGAAATATGAAAAATTAATAAATATTGAAGTTAATATGTGACGTATCAAATTCCACTATGTAAATAATATTTCTGTAAATATTGAACTATTTATATATTTTAAATATCGTTTAATACTATGACTAGTATATATCAAGATCAAGAGTACAAAATATTATTCGAGCCCTCTAATTTTTTTAAAAAATTTGGAGACCCGAGACGACCACCTCTCGCCTATATTCAGAATCGGCCCTGCTAATCACACGTCAAACTATAATGGGTAGCTAGGAAAACCGTTGATAAGGAGAGGTAGATAGATGTAACATATTATAATGTGGCATTCCACTTTGCAATATAACAATATTATTGTTATACTTAGGAAATGGACAAAATTGATGTCATTTTTCTTATTGCCCTTTCTATTGTATTATCTCTTTTATATGTTCTAACAAGTAACAATTATGGCAACAAAACTAACGATGCTCAAATATTCTAGTAATTTAAAATTTGTTCCATCTGAATCAATTAACAAACTTAAATAGTCAAGAGCAATTTATATCAGCGAAGGTAATAAAAACCCACTAGCACTTCTGAATATTATGACTTTTGTCGTATATAATTGTTTAATTTTGAAACTTGAATTTAGATTTATTTTAAATGAAATTATTTGATTTTAAAATATTACTGTTTACATGTTAATAGTGTTTTGATTACATATACTTATATTTTGTAATATTTTTAATAGTTAGTCAAATATATCTTACGATACGATAAAATGATCGATACGACAATATATGGAGGAAAATGGTACGCGATAGTTTCCGATTTGATAACATTGATTGGAAACTATTTTTCTTTATTATTTATTTTTTTTTCTTTTTTCCTTTTTTTTTTTTTTTTTTTTGTGTGTGTGTGTCTGTAACAATATTGCTGAGCACATTTCATTTTTATTTGACAATTATTTTAGTTGTTATGCAATGGATCTGCACCACGTACGATAGTGATGACCTGCACATTCAAAAAATATATTACAAATTTACCAATTTGGACTTTTATTAAGCTTCACGTCTTGTCAAACTATTTTAAATAAATTTCCTAAAATATTTCTAGTTGAAATTTTTATTTTTATTTTGGGTGAAATTACTTAATTATTTTTATAGGGGAGGGGGGACTCGAACCCTACACCTTTTACCCTATTGGTAAGGCTAGGTACCAACTCTCCTAATGAGGGTTGGTAAAAATTTTAAAATTGTAATTTCGTAAAAAATTAAAAATTAAAAAAAATCAAAAGTTGAATATTTAAAAACTTTAAAAAATTACTTAATTGTTTCAATATGAGTAGTTTCGAGGAAATGAAAAACAAAAAGGATATATTAGAATTAATTTAATTGCAGCCGTTAAAAAGAGTTTGTTTTGATCTGCACCTTAGCTTGTAAAATACACCATCATGTATGTAGCACGGACACGGCAGAACGAACACGGAGAAATAGGGAAACTGACACGGGAAAACTCTGTATTCCAAAAAGTTGGATACGAAAAATATTGGGATGCACTCATAATTTAAAAAAAAAAAAAAATTATAATGTTTAATATCATTCCATAAATTACATTCGGGGCATATAAATTTATTTTAGTAGGGAATTTACATCTACAAAAATATTAAAACGCAACTAGAAGTGAAAATGAAACATAATATTTTACAAAAAAAAATTAAGCGTATAGAATTATGAGATTTTATTTAAAATGAAATTTGGATTTATTTTGTGTCGAAACGCGTTTCCAAAGTTTCACTATTATCAGAAACATCCCGAAACTTTTATATATTTATGAAAATGGCCCTGAAACGTTTCTGACATGTGTCATGGAGTTTTGGTTTCCGAAACGTTTCTGAAACACGGAAACGCCTGTAGGTTGAAGTTTCTATGCATCATAGACCATCATTAATCTCGCCATATACGAGTATTGACCACCTATTCTACATGTGTATGTGCCTGATTGTGCGTAGATCTACTAGTATTATCATAGTCTTATTAGTTCATTTGCTTCAATATTTATTAATCGACTACCGTATTCTTTTTTTTTTTTTTTCCTGTAATGAATGAACCCACAATCAACTATATAGGTCCAGCGTAAACCTAAACTCTCGTATAATATCTTACAAACTATACAAAAGACGTAAACTGCACTAGGTTAACCATGTGTGACAAGCTCCACATGACAATCGTTGGCCAGAGGATTTCCAACTTGAATCAATTGACCCAACCTTACTTGCTCAAATTATTAGGTCATTCCCCGCGGGACTCAACTATCATAGTCTTAATTAAATAGGACAATAATTAATTTATATATAATATATAAAAGAACCTTTTGTCTATTCATTCAAATCCAACAAATTGATTTCCAAAACTTAGTTCAATTATTTCTTAATTTAGTTATGTTTCAAAAAAAAAAAAATCTCTTACGATAAATGGGAAGTTAATTAGACACTACAACGGGTGATTGTTAATCGTAGATGATAGTTAAATAACCACTCACTACATTAAGTACATATATATACACATGAATTTGTGCATGATTATGTGCAGATTTACGGTTAACAATCACCAAGTGCAAATAACCTGATGTAACATCTAATTTCTGAAGCATAAATATAGTGTTTTAAAATACTTTATTGTTGGTAATTTTTGTAAATGAATGACAATTAATATGATAATTTTCGTGTGGGATAGAGGAGTATTATATTTTTATCAGAATTTAATAATCCAACGTTCATGCAAGTATAGCTATTTATATCTTTGTTTGATAAAAAAATAAAATAAAATAAAGGACTTTATTATATATATAAAATATAACATGATATTGAATATGGCAACTTGCCTCTTGTTTGCTTGTTCGTGCCAAGAACTACACATACTTTATCTTTAGAAACCAAAATAAAATTTTAAAATTGTTATTAGAAAATGGGGTTTCAAGATCAATTAATCAAGTCTAATGTACATAAAAGAATGAGTCTAAGTTCTAAATCCAGCTAAACACACACTGGCAAGAAGTTCCGGAAACGCAATTGGATAAATGTTCATCGTTCGATTGCAGTTTATTTTATACTACGTTCATCACGACGAATTATACTGGATATATCATTATTATTCGTCGACACACTAAATATGTGGTGTACACGTCACTCGATGTGTAGCATAAATTTGATGATTGTGATTTTAATTTGCTTGGATTTCGAACCTCAATACTACGAGTTACAAATTAAACGACATAGCATACGCTCGATATAGGAGAGGGAAATAAAAACTTGAAATTAATGATTTGTGTTTGCTCCTTAAATCAATTTCATTGTCATATTCAATACTCCATGCTTCTCATTTTGTTTGCCGTCTTGGCTAATACGCATATATTAAGAAAACTAAAAGTTATGTATAAATTATATGAAAAATCTTATAAAATGACTAAGAAGCCTAGATTCCGAGCAGAATCACTTATTTGAAGACTCGTGACTTGCTAGACTGGATTCCGAGCAGAATCATCGACCAATATTGAATTAGGGAAAAAATAAATGAGATGCTAAACTTAGCTATTTACAATGTGTGGATTTGAACCGTAGATTCAAATATAATACCACACACATTTATATATGTGCTCAGCGTGTAGTTATTTAATTAAATCCACGGTAGCATCTAAATCCCCGAAATAACCCTGATTTTGGGGGAATACGATGCTACACCTGGTGATTTTCACCGGGTGGCTCTTTTCTTGACATGTGTCCTTTTTTATTTATTTTATAATTATATTCTAAAAACCCATTGGGCCATAACTGAACCCGTAGTGGGAATCTTATTAATTATGGTGCCTGGTTATATTCACCAGGTGTAGCATAGAATTTCCCCTGATTTTGTCATGTTAAATGAACCAACAAAAGAAAAAAAAAACAGTTTGAAGAAATCCGACACCACACACATAAAAACTGCAATTAGAGAAGCAAAATCCTCTCAAACATTCCCTACAAATTCTCTCCTTCACTCTCTCTCTCTCTCTTCATTTCTCATTTCCATTCCATCTTTCTTCTTCTTCTTCTTCACAATTTCTCACAATAATATTAATATTATTATTAATATTATTAGATTATTACAACACCTTAAAAGAAAAAAAAAAAAAAAAAAAAAAAAAAGAAAAAAACCTGTACGTAATAAACATTTGATGATCAAAAAACAAAAAGAAGAAGAAGAAGAAAGAAGAAGATAAGACAAACAACAACAACAACATGGTCCACCCCGATCCAAACTTCTCCTCCTCCAGCGGCGCCTCCGACGGCGCCGGCAGCTCCGGCGCCGACGACTTCGCCGCCCGCAACAGCAGCTTCTCCGCCTACGACCCGAGCCGCCCGAGCGGCGAGGGCTCCCCAATGATGATGTCACCCTGGAACCAACCCTCCCCCTTCGCAAACTCATGGTCTTCGAACCCCGACTCGTCGAAAACGACGTCGTCGTCGGAGAACCAGCCGCAGAACAGCCTGATCGGATCCCTGGTCCGTGAAGAAGGCCACATATACTCCCTCGCCGCCAAGAACGACCTCCTCTACACCGGCTCCGACAGCAAGAACATCCGCGTATGGAAAAGCCTGAAAGAATTCTCCGCCTTCAAATCCAATAGCGGCCTGGTGAAGGCGATCATAATCTCCGGCGACAAGATATTCACCGGCCACCAGGACGGGAAAATACGTGTCTGGAAGATCAGCCCTAAAGACCCGAGCGTGCACAAACGCTCCGGCACGATGCCGACGTTCTTCGACATATTCAAGGCGTCGATCAAGCCGAGCAGCTACGTGGAGGTGAAGCGCAACCGCACCGCCGTCTGGATCAAGCACACCGACGCCATTTCCTGCCTGAGCATGAGCCAGGAGACCGGACTTCTTTACTCTGCTTCGTGGGACCGGACTTTCAAGGTTTGGCGCGCCGATAACTCGAAATGCGTCGAGTCCGTTAGGGCGCACGATGACGCCGTTAACTCCGTGGTGGCGAGCGTTGACGGGATTGTGTACACCGGCTCCGCCGACGGGACGGTGAAGGTGTGGAAGAGGGAGCAGAAGGGGAAGTCGGTGAAGCATACTTCCGTCCAGACGCTTCTCAGCCAGGAGTCCGCCGTCACGGCGCTGGCGGTCAACGAGAACGGCACGGTGGTGTACTCCGGCTCCTCCGACGGGCTGGTGAATTTCTGGGAGAAGGAGAAGGAGCTTTCTCACGGCGGGGTTTTGAAGGGGCACAAGCTGGCGGTGCTCTGCCTTGAGGCGGCGGGGAATCTGGTTTTCAGCGGGTCGGCGGACAAGACGATATGCGTGTGGAGGAGGGAGGGGGCGGTGCACACGTGTCTGTCTGTGCTGACGGGGCACACCGGGCCGGTGAAGTGTCTCACGGTGGAGAAGGACAAGGAGTCCGCCGCGGACGGCGGCGGAGATAAGAAGTGGGTGGTCTACAGTGGGAGCTTGGATAAGTCGGTGAAGGTGTGGAGCGTGTCGGAAATGGCGCCGGAGCTGCAGCAGATGGGCCATGGGAATTCTAACTGGGATTCCATACCGTCGGCCAAGTATTAATTATTTAATTAATTGATTGATGGAGAAAAAAAAATTAATTAATTAACAGTGGATTTTTTTATGTGATCATGGGCTTATGTAAATTAAGAGTTTATTTTTTATATATATGTATGTATGTGTTGTTAATTGGTGTAATTCATTGTGACTTATGACTACTATATGATTTTAATTAAGTATTATTATAATATTAGAGGAATAAATTTTCGTTTTCTTTTTTTTTTTTCACTTCTAAACAAAGTTTCATAAATCTCCCTTCACTCTTTTAATTAATTGTTGCAATTGAAGAAAAAAAAATGTTGGGTTGGGTACAAGCCTACAAAGCGTATTGCAATATTTGTAGTACTATCCACCAGAAAAGAAACTCGCTTCTGCTCGGTTTATAGTTTATACTATGCTGCACTGGGTGAAATATAACGTGTATATCTTTATCAATCAAGCGCAGGTTCCCGCACACATACACTTACGTTGGTGTATGTAGATCAACAGTAAAAGTCCATCTAATGTAAATAACCAGCTGCTCGTCACATCCCGTTTGATATGGAAGCAGGTTCTCCTAATTAAAAGAATACAATTTAATTTACTTATGAAAAGGTATTCTCTATTTATTAATTTTTTTTAAATAACGATTTCGATAATCCATTTTATTTTCTATTGAAATTTTTTGAGGCTAAATTTGGGATGACGCGAGTATCAACGGCCATCCCAATTCCCAACAAAAAATACGAAGGAACATAGGTATGTTATAATCACTAATAACTACCTAGAATAATTGGCATTTTTAAGTGGAGTTATGTGCTACACCTGATTTTGTATATTGGGTGATTGTTAATCGTAGATGAGATTAAAATTTTAAATAACATCTCACTAATCATGCATACACATAAGTGTGTTTAATTATATGCAGATCTACAGTTAACCACCCGATGTAAATAAACAGTACATTTCTTGAAATTCATACAATTAGCATGACCATAAGACTTGGTCTTTAAAAAAAATAATTATTTGCACACTGTAGCTGGTGGTATTCTTGTAATTACAACAACCTGTAGTCATCATTCAAAAATAACTACATAATCTCAAACTCACCAATACCTAACCCTACTCACAATATAGTCAGATTACAAAATGTTCAATTAAAATAAATATGTGTTCAAGCAATAGATGTTGCACAATTTCTTTGTACATACGGCTAATAATCGAAACAATCATTTTAATAATTTCGATACCGTAACTGAAAAATTCGATTTTTTCTTCAGTATGAAAGCCTTCGAGAGTGCCTCCTCTTCGACTCTAGTGCATTCGAATTGAGTCCCTCAATGCGCCCACTTCTACACCCAAACGAATCCAAGTCGAGACTAGCTGTACTTACCCCTTCCAGCATTTTAACAACCTATTCATAAAATGAAAATAAAATAAAATAAAAGAATTTAAATTCATTAAAATCTACACAAATTCAAATTTACGAATAAATAAATGGTAGTAGTTAACCTTTGACATGGGTGGTCTGAGGTCAGGATCTTGCTGTAGACACAACGAGGCAGCAAATCCCATTGCATGAAGCTCGTAAGGTAAACCGCCTTGCGGTTCGAACGAGGCCAAGCGTGGGTCCAGCAGTTGATGCTTGTAAGCAAGTATATGTATTGGTTCAATTGCAGATAATGCATCTATATTATCCAGCAAGAATTGATGTTCCGTGCAGTATTGTAAATCACGGGCTCTTCGGCCCGTGATTAGCTCTAACAGCACCAGGCCGTATGCATATATGTCGACTTTTTCCGTCATTTTTCCATCATTATAATATTCCGGTGCAAGATACCTATAGATATTAAAGAAGTAGAAATTAAACAAAATAATTAATTAACAAAACGGGGGCTTGATGTCAGCAAACAAGTTTTACTTGAATTACAATCATCATTAAAACTTTCTTGCAAATCGGGAAAATGAAATTGAGATAGTTTAAAAGAAACAAAAAAAACAATTAAACTTCTATGAAGGAAGTAATTTTACCCTGAAGCTCCAACGACTTGGTTCTTATCATAGAACTTCCACTCATTGTCCAATCTTGCCAGACCAAACTCAGCTACCTGAATTAAGACAACATAGGATATTAATACAACCGACATGTACTGTTCACTAAATCTCCTTGTTTACAGAAAATACAATATATATATATATATATATATATATATATATATATATATATATAGAGAGAGAGAGAGAGAGAGAGAGAGAGAGAGAGAGAGAGAGAGAGAGAGAGAGAGAGAGAGAGAGAGAGAGAGAGAGAGAGAGAGAGAGAGAGAGAGAGAGAGAGAAATAGAACATACCAGAGGTTCAAAATCATGAGTTAAAAGAATGTTGTCTGGCCTCAAATTTCGATGAATTATACATCCAACTCTGCAATCTTCATGAAGATACCGTAATCCTCTCGCAGTCCCAATAGCTATCTTTAAACGTGCCCCCCAATCCAATATCGGCATTCCGTTTCCTGAAAATGAAGGTTGTATTACAATGGCTGAACAAAGCACAGGGCTGTGTTAGGACAAGTACAAATCACGAAGCAAAACATAAAAAAAAAAATACCATGTAAATGGAAGTCCAGGGAGCTATTGCACACATATTCATAGACAAGCAATCTCTTCTTCCCCTCGATGCAAAAACCGAGCAGCAACACGACATTTCTATGCTGTGCACAGCTCAGCACACGCACTTCCCGGCAGAAATCGGCATCTCTTTGCGGGCCCACAAGCCCGAGTTCCTTCACCGAAATGACCAAACCATTCCTAAGAACTCCTCTGTGAACCAAACCGAACCCACCTTCTGCAACAAAATTCGTGTCCGAAAAACCATCTGTAGCTTCCTCGAGCTCCGTGTACTGAAACTGCTTCGGGGGTTTCCCAAATGCCGGAGCCTCGAATTGACAGAGCGAACATAGCGGAGGTGAAATCGAAGATGTTTTCTTTAGAGAGACAGCCTCACGAATGCTAGCGTTCAGTACATAATCTACACCATCAAAGGTATTCTGCCTACTAGGTGGATTCTTACGTTTATTTAATCCGTCGTAAAGAGGGTTTTGTTCGTACACGACGTAACTAGAAGATCCCGTGTCGGGACTTGATAAGGAATTATCTCCAGAGGTTCTTGTGTAGGAAGTATTTGGATCCTCGGGGCTGCTAACAGGGGTGGTATGCTTCATATTGTAGGTCTCTTTATCCTTAATAGGCGAAGAAGCAGCAGAGTAAAAGGGCGTTTGGATAGCACTAGGGCATGCTAGGTTGAGTCGAAGGACTTTTGCGTGTGAACCCTTCATGGCTACGATATTGCAGTTCAGTTCATCCATGCAATGCTTTAGCTCTCCCTTTAGTTTCCTGTCTTGTGGGAATAACAAAATTATGAATACACTTTCATTTAAACTATATACTCCCTCCGTCCCAATTTAAATGACGTTTTGGGTTGTTGCACACATATTAAGAAAATCAATAAATGTGTATAGATTATAGTAAAAAGCATAGGAAAATACTAATATATCCTTGACATTAATTGTTTTACAACTAACTAATTAGGAGTGATAAAGGGTAAAATTGAAAATATTGCAATTAATAATGCATTGAAAATCTAAAATGACAAATAATTTGGGACAAGAAAAACTCTCTAAAAAGACATATAATATGGGACAGAGGGAGTAGTATTTTAAGGAATTTAAAAACGAATTTATTGCAAGAACTTGCTTCCTTTCTATAGCTGCACAGCGAATATAAAAAGCACCGAACTATCCATTTACAACAAATATTAAATGCGTAAAAAGTTAACCATTTTAGTTACCGAGACTTGACATACATAACACATACCCAAAATACTTATTTTGTGTTTGTATTTGGATTTTAGTAGCGTCGTTATTCGAGTGGAAGTATATCTGCGAAGATACCAGCCAAGAGAAAAGTATGCAAGGAAAAAGTAAAAACATATTTACGTTTATTTACTTGTCCAATATGACCCAGCTGGCTGAGCTACTCCTCGTTTCAGCTGCGACGGCACCAGCAGTGATAACTGATACAACCTTAATTCTCACTCTGACCTACACAATGATAAACTAAGCTTTATTAGATACTCACTCAAACAATAGATGCTCTATTTCACTAACTAAAATTTACAAATTTTTAAATGTTAATTAACGATGACAATTTTAAAGTATTTGACTCCGTTCAGGTTGCTATAATGTGTGTGTGTGTATATATATATATATATACATACACACACATATAAATGCAATTTCAAAGTTTAACAAGTTCAGAAGTTTTTCCACAAACTATATTCTAGTGTTGTTGATTTGAATTGTCCTTTTATATATATTTTCACACGATGAATCGAGACTTTAATTCTTTCTTCCACTTGCTTTACAGAATTCATTGAGCGTAAGGTGCTGTTATCAATGATTAATAAAAGGCATTGGTTCACATGAACATAATCAATAATCAATCACATGAACGTAAACTTAAACAACGATTTAAAATATGCTTGGGCACTTATAATAATGATTTATTGCAAATCGACTTTTCCGAGGCACATGCTCTTTCCATTGACTCCATTGTTTGATTATATTAAACTCCATTTCACAGCCATACAAACTCAGAGAATCAATTTTCGAAAAGATTCCAAAACTACGTCGTTTCAACCAATTTTATTCCCCAAAATTCAGTCCCAATTAAGGCAAGCAATTATAAATTAACAAGAATAAAATGCAATAATTTAGGTACCTGAATTTGATCGTGAAGTTGAAGAACCATCTGAGAACAGGACTCCGAGATCTGACGAATCCGACCCGGTAACTCGGACGGGTCACAGCTCCGGCAATCCCCTTTCAACCTAGGAAATCCCCAAAATCTCCTCCCACCTGTATTTTATTTTACACCCACAGTAACTATAAAATCAATTTCATGTCAGAAAAAAATAAAAGGGAGAGAACTCTAATTGTGGAATTTTGATCCAGATTCTCTCGAATTTACCGGCTCTGTTTTCAGAGAAGATAGCGAGGAGGGTGATGCAGTCGCCGGGCCGGGCCGCGTGGGTGAGAGCCCAAGCCAAGCCGGACTTGGAGATTACCTTCTCTGCTTTCACTGCGACGATCACTCTCACCACCGTATCGCCGCCGCTACGGCGAGGCAAACCTGGTGGTTTTGACGGGACCATGAGACGACGGCGGTTTGTCGGTAACGTGGGAAGTTGGAGGGAGTGAGAGCTATGTAATTTTGGACCGTTTGGTAGAGTTTTAAATGCTATTATTTTTTATTTTTATTTTTATTTATTTATATTTATTAATATGAGTTTTAATTTTAAATACAACTTGTTGCACTTTGAAATTTAAACCTTTATATGGGTGATAGTGGCATTAAACTTCCTTTATATATTACATTATACTTTACTATATTATTATGAATATTTTTTTTTTTATTATTAAAATACATTGTTACAATTAATTGGATTAAATTGTCAAGCATGAAACGGTTTATATATATATATATATATATATATATATATATATATATATATATATATATATATATATATATATATATATATATAAAATTAAAACCTAGTGAAATATTTTTTTTTTCTCAATAAAATGAACAATTAAAAATCAAATAAATGTTCCCCAAAAAAAAAAAAACACGACGACTGGTTTTAATTAATTTAGTTTTGGTTCAAAACTGAAATGCAGTAGAACTTCGATAAACACATATTTGTTCCAAGTTCCAACCTAACGACAACATGTTAAAAATTAGTTCGATAATTTAATGTTTTGATAAATTAACTGGTTACGACTGCAGGTGAGGTTTACCACTATTTAGTATATTATAATCAAAATATGAGAAGTAAAATAAATAACTTATTTATGCAAAATAATTTATTAAAAAACATCTAGAAATTGATAAATGCAATTAATTTGATATTTATTTTTATTTTTGTCTGAAATGAAAACTGCATGTATCCATCCATGCATGAATGAAAGGGATGAGTGAGGGTTGAATTGAACGGACGAGATTGTCCGAAAATGACGGATGGTAGGGCTTGAACGGATGGGATTTCGTGATGATGACATGACTGCGCACCGCACCAATTACTTGGAGTTGTTTTCATGACAGGTAACACAACAATAATTGCATGTGATTGGAATAATTATGCAATAAATAAATGTATGCTATCATTTCTATTGTTTTTTTCTTTTCTTTTTTGATTAGACATTTTTATTAGGAAGAAAAAATAAATAAATAAAACCAATATATGAATTTAGCTCTTGGGCTTGGGCCTTTAGAAATATTTAGCCATAAAAGAAGCTAATTATTCTTCAAAACCAAATATATATATATATATATATATATATAGGGTGATGATATTATAATGTTTTAGACTTAGATATAGATGCTGAGCAGATCAACATAATTGTTGTTGTCAATTCTAAAACAATGTACTTAACTTCTAAACATGGGATACTTATTAATTATTATTACTAAATACTTGTCCACAATTAGTTAAAACCATCTAAATGACCATATATCATCTTATATCATCTTAAAGGGCATAAATGACAATAGGACTCCGGACCGAGTGTTTCCTTCCAGCTTCTTCGGTCCATGTGATGGAGCCATGTGCGGGAAGAGAACCGTTACCACCACTGTAAGATACGGTCAACTGGTAACTTAACTCCTCGTATTTTTTGTTGAACACCAAAGTTGTAGGCCGCACTGTAACTTTTGTGTACTTTGGCAGTTGCAGCTCAACTCTATATGACGAGGGGCCATCCCACACGTTTGTCACCCTCCGCTTAAACACCCTAGTCATCACCGTCCCCTCTCGATTCTGCTTATAAATTGCTATGAAGGCCGGATAATTGAGGTCGGACGAAGGAGTTGAGCAGTCGTAGCTCGACCTCAAGATCGACTTTGTTTGCTCCCGCGTGAAGTTCATGGAGCACACGAGATTGACGTAGTCATGTCTGGTGACGTTGTAAATCAGTCCAGGATCGAGGGCCCGATTAGGATCAATGTGGCCCGACCCCATTGCCAGCGGAGTTGCAGCTTCGAAATTAAGCAGGGAATCCCGAATTGGCTTGCGGGTGTTGTCCAAGGGGTTCGCTGTCGTCATAATAGCCGATTTTATTGCCGACGGGCTCCACTCCGGGTGCGCGCTTTTGAGAAGTGCGGCAATCCCCGAAGCGTGGGGGCATGCCATAGAAGTGCCCGAGATCGCATTGAACTCACTAGATAAGATGATGGTACCGCCAATCGAAGCTGTTGGTTTATTTGGCATCCACGATGCCAGAACTAGGGTTCCCGGTGCCATCACGTCGGGCTTCAATATGTACGGGCAAGCTCGTGCAGGGCCTCTAGAACTGTATAAAGCAACAACTGGCGACCCCTTTGTCCCCACGAGTGTCTGTTGTAGCTTGATTGTAGCAGATGGAGGAAGACGTGCAACTTTTGTTGCGTACTCGATCAAGACTGATCCGTCCTTACGACTGATCAGGACACCGGGAGATGGGAAGTGACTCGACAGCTGAAGCTCTGGATTGTCCGAGATGAAAATAGCTGCAGCGACATTTGAGATGACGTCTGTTCTATAAAAACTGGATTCGTCTTCACAAATGATAATGGCGTGCCCAACTCCGGACAAAGCGTCACTGGAATTACAAGAGGAAAGCGTCTTGTTGTAGATGAGAGGCAGATTGTCCAAAAGAGCAGAAGCTGGGAACATAGACCATCCGAGAATTGTTGCTCCGTTTCCCAACGTGAGTGTTCCGGCAAAGAACCGATCGACGGAGCCCGCTGCAACTGTCAACGCCCATGGGATCCCGTTGTGCAAAGTCGCCGTACCGCCATCATTTCCAGCGGAAGTAGATACAAACACGCCTTTCTCAAAGGCGCCAAAAGACGCGACAGCGATCGGGTCCTCATACAGGGGATATTGGTCGAAGCCCATTGATATGGATATAACATCCACACCATCGGCCACGGCCCTATCCATACCTGCCAGTACATCCTAAACAAGAGGAGATTGGGAACCTGCTTCGACTTTGTACATAGCAACGCTAGCACGAGGGGCGACCCCTCTCGCAGTCCCCGGCGCATAGCCGAAGAAGGAAGCGCCCTCGACGTAGTTTCCAGCGACTGTGGACGAGGTGTGTGTGCCGTGGCCCTTGGTATCTCTTCCGGAGTTATTATCCGTATTTAGATCTAAATTTGCGGCTTTGGCCCCCTTGTCGAAATACTGGACGCCGATGAGTTTCCTATTGCATAATGAAGAATTGAAGTTCGGTCCCTCTTGGCATGTCCCTTTCCACCTCTTGGGAATCTCGGGCATCCCGTGGTCCTTGAAGCTAGGGCTCTCGGGCCATACACCGCTGTCGATTACACCGACGATGATATCTTCGCCGTAGTTGGAGGTGGGCCATAATCCCGTGACGTGATTTAGAGAGAGGAATTTGTAAGTGTGTGTGGTGTCGAGGGTGAGGTTTCTGTCAATGTAGGCAGTGAGGAACCCCGGGGAGTTTTCGAGCGAATGTAGTTCGTCTTCGGACAATTGTGCACTAAAACCGTGCACAACGTTGTCGTAGGTGTAGATTATTTCTGGCGGCTGTTGGACGTGTGTGGATTTTATCGATGATATGGTCGATGAATACCAATGGCCGTGACTCGGGAAGATCATCGGCATGGCTTCTTTGTCCATGTGGACAATGTAGGTGGATCTTTCACACTGTCCTAAGTTGGAGTAAACCAACATAAGACACGAAAATAGCATTAAAAAGTGAATATAGTCCATGATTTTTTTTTTCTCAATGGCTGACTGATGTGTGTGATATATGTGTTTTTGAAGATTGAGGGAATTTTACAGAGGGAGGGAGGGAGGGAAATTTGATGTGTTAATGAAGATTGTGGGAATTCAATTTATAGACGAATTTCAAATTTCTTATTTCAAAGAGATATTTTTACATGGCTTGCTAGCTTTAAATGCAAGAGTTTGGACTCAAAACGCATTGTTTTTATTTGTGGCTGGTCCTTTTATTGGGTTCTTTTCTTTTTTTATACGAAATTTTTCGATTATTGATACATAGGCAAAAAAAATAAAATTAATTGAATGGATTGTGTATTTGTGAACTTTTAGTAAAGTAAACCTATAATGTAAACTCTTTTTTTCCTCAGCGCTTTAAATGGAAGAGTTTAATAGTTTTACTCAAACTCCAACAAATAACTTTGTTTGCATTAGCGGAATACAATAATTGTAATTTACATATTATTTAATTGATTTCTTGAAATATTATTACATTACAAGAAATAAGTGAGTCTATGTTAGGTTTACTTTTTCTTGTCAACTATTTCACCCAATAATAGAGTGTTCGTTTCAAAAAAAAAAAAACATTTAAGAGTGTAAATTTCTAATTAACCTGGGGCTGCAAATTTAAATGATACTGAAGGTAATAAGTTTTTTAAAAAAATAGGGAGATAATTTCTTAGAATAATATTTGGATTTTGTTTCATAACAATCATATAATTGGAAGTCTTGGAAGCTAGCAATATTATAAAACTTAATAAGAATTACATGTTGTTTAATATTTTATAACCTCTTATGATTTATTTGGTAAATTTTTCTAACAACATCTTAATATACTAAAATATAAGTTGTGAAAAAAAATGTGGTTGTGGTCCTTTTTATTGTAATTAACATATTCATTTAATATTGGATTAATGATATATCTTTTTATATCTCTTTTCCCATGCAAAACGTATTGTCTATTTGTGGTTACGGTTCTTTCATGTAACCGAATTATTAGATTGTTGATACGAGGGAGAAGAAGAAGCAAAAATTGTAACAAAAACGCATTGTCTAGTTGTGTTTGTGATCCTTTTATTGTAATTGAATTATTTGATTAATGTATATATTTGTGTTTGTGGTCCTTCTATTTTAATTGACGTATTCGATTAATAATGATCCGTGATACAAGAAACAAACGACTAAATTCGGAGTGCAACCTACAAAATACTGCTAATGACCATATGATTTTGATTTGTACGGAATCTCCAGTGTAATCTTGAATGACCGAAAAGCCATGTTAATTTTTTCCCCCTATGTTATCTTTCTACAAAGTGTACTAGCCCTTATTTCGTTTTTTGCCTCCTCATTTTGTCATTTGCAGTTGATTTAGATGAAATGACAAAACTACCCCTAATTAAAAATTAAACAAAAAAAATACCCGACACAGAAAAAAAATCAAAATATCAAAAGGAAAAAAACCAAGAGAGAGAGAGCGAGAGAAAATACCGGTAAACTGTATAGTTGATTCACTTTCGCCGTGAAACCAACCCATCATACTTCCAACCCAAACCCAAACAACTACTCTTTATGAAAGTTCTCAAATGGTGCATCAACCACCGCACACGTCCGGAGGCCATCGTCTACTAGCAACGGGAAAAGTCCGCCACAGTGGTAGTGGATATGGACGTTGTGAGGGAAGTAGTTATGGTGGTGGTCTTCGTGGAGGTGGCTATGGAGTCGACCTTACTCACATTGGCGGAATTACGATGAAAGGCGGAACCAAGATCAAAATAAGTTATATTGCTAATTCTTAATTAAAATAACATATGTTGTAAAATTATCTTATTTTTGAAGCATAAAAAATCTAATTATTCCAAATTATTGTAATAATATAAAGCACTTAATATTTGGGGATTCGTGGCATCGCCCATATTATTTTTTAAAGGCATTAATAAAAAATAAAAATTGGGGGAAAATACAGTTTGCAACCTTGAACTATAGGATTTGTCTCATACACCCCTGAATTATAAAACGTAACAAAGATCCCCTCTTTGTTTCAGTTCCGTTTGTGCTTGCTGATGTGGCGATTGACTTTTTCTTTTTTAATCACCCTTATTGTTGAATTTATTTTGACTGTCTTTCCGACCCCTGGTATCTTGTACTTTTATATGTATTACATAGGTTTAATTTCACTTTGCATCCTTGAAATATATCATTTTGGCACTTTGCATCCTCGAAACAAATTAATAGCAATTTGCACCCTCAAAATACGATAAATCATGCATAATGCACCCCAAATGAATTTTTAAAGCCAAAAAATGTAAATTTAATATTTTTAGTGATATTTTTTTAGGATGTCAAATGTCAAATATTTTTTTATTCATCAATCATTTTGAAACTATAAATTTCAAAAATAAAAATACATTTCATCAACATATTTAAAATTATATTTTTTTTATTAGAACAAAATATTTTACGAAAAAAAATCATTCAGCTATTTCATTATCAAGTTATTTGAAAATCATATTTTTTTCCATATATTTTCACCTAATATATTCAAACAGTTACATAAAATATCCATCAATCGAATAATTTAGTGATAAAAGCCTTTTTTTTGTAAGCAAATGTAGGTTTTTAAAATAATCCGGTGTAATTTTTATTTTTGCGCACTTTGTCCGCTCGAAATTAGGTTGGAGGTTCAAGAAAATAACTATTTTTTTTTTTATTTTGCACTCCGAAAAAAAAACACCAATGAAAAATGAAATTGCCTTTATTATTCAATTCAGGGTTCATTGTGAATGATTTATTGTGTTTTGAGGACTGCAAAGTGCTATTATTATTTTTCAAAGGTGCAAACTGCCAAAATGATATATTTCAAGGGTGCAAAATGGAATTAAGCCGTATTACATATAATATTTCGTAATATATATATACCTAATGCCGGTTTGATTTTATTTTAATTTAAATAAATTAATAATAATTAATTAATTAAATACATATATAAATCAATAACAATAAATAATCTCCTCGATCCTAGTTTTCGCCACAAATTTAAACATTACTCATAAACTCAAAATTCAGAAAATTCTTGGGTTGGAGAGTGGGAGGGTGGTTTCAGCGGCGGGAGTGTTTTGGGTTGTTTACGATATGGAGATGACCACAGGCGGATGGTGGAGGAGAGATCTAGATGGTGGCGGAGATGAACGGGGAGGAATCGTGTTGGGTTGTAGATGACGACTTTTTTTGTATTACAATTTTTTTGATGTGGTGGGGGCACGTGGAAGATGACCATTTTTTATTTTTTATTGTTTTTTATTTTTTTTATACATTAGAATGTATTCTAATGAGGTTATAGTATAGTCACTTTCTTAAAGTTAATCTGTTTATTTCTGCTATGGACAGTGAACTAATCAAATGCATCATAATGGGCTAATTGCTAATTTTTGTAAGGTTTTTTTTTTTTTTTTTTTTTTGCAAAAATTACCCTTGTGTAATCTTGAATAGCTGAAAAATCCTATGTGTTAAAAATATTAGCACAAAACCCTCTGTGAAAAATAGTCAAAGCCGAAAAAGAAGACCCTACGAGCTCGATGTGTTATACACTCACGCTTTGTGCGAGTGGGCCTCTTATTTTGGAACTAGAAATACCTAAATACCCTTTATATCAATTTCTGAAATTTATAAATTTATCCAAAATATTTTTCGTAAGCTCAAAATGAAGTTTTCAGAATTTTCAATGCAATCTCTAATAATTTCAGAAAAGCCCTCTCTCCAAATTGCATAGAACCAAATTATAGTTATAGAAAAGTAAGTCCAACTATCGTATTATATATAACTATAAATATATAATTATAGTTATATATACACTTTTTGACTCGTGAATGATTGAATTCTTAATATGGGATTCGAATATAATCTGCTTGGGCACATTGATGTTCAGACAAGTACAAGGATCCGGCTGTTTATTAGTGTCAAAGTGGATTCGCATCATTGTATATGCGCGCATCGTCAAGTCGGTTGAGGTTATTTTTCATTGTATGTATCTCTAGCAGCTTATTGTGCCAATCCATTCCAGTAGTCTTTAGCCTGCATTGGTGAAAACTGAATTATGAAAGCAATTATATATATATATATATATATATATATATATATATATATATATGATATACCGAAATGGGCCGGCCCAATGGGCCCTCAAATTTATCTACCAATTAGGCCCATTACACAAAAGCCCAAGCTCCTTCAAAATAAGGCTTGGGCCCAACAAAGTAAGTCCAACCCATTTAACGATATATAAATAGATGGTTTAGTCATTCGTAAAGGTACGTTCTCATTATTGACAATTCACCTCGAGTTTTATTCTCTCTACTCTCTTTACGATCCGTACATCTGACTTGAGCGTCGGAGGGGTTTCCGCCGGATCAACCCCCGGCTTAGCTCACGTGTGCTCTTTTCGTAGGGACCTCAGGAGCATCGAATTGACTAGCTACTGATCAGCTTTGCTCTCCCAGCTCGTTTTCTACATTATCTTAGGTGAGCTAAACTTTAGCATCATCATTTTAGCATCATCGTTTTCTCCTACCTGGTCTGTCAACGTCGACGGATCTTCCACTACCACAGGAGGGGGAGCAGGTATTGTACTAACGAATCCTGATGGAGATGAGTTTGAATACGCTCAACGATTCGAATTCACAGCCTCAAATAACGTCGCTGAATACGAAGCACTGATAGCGGGAATCCGCCTCGCCCTAGCAGCCGGAGCGCGCAAGCTCCTAATCCAAAGCGACTCTCAGCTCGTCGTTAACCAAGTACTCGGAGTGTACGAGGCCAAGGAAGACACCATGGCCAAATATTTAGCTCTCGCACACACTCTCTTGTCTAAATTCGAGAGCTATGAGATAAGACAAGTACCTCGCGCCAATAACGTCCATGCAGACAAATTAGCTAGGCTAGGCAGCTCCATGGCCAGCATTGGAAGTCGGAAGGTGACGCTCCTCACCTCACTCCAGCCGGAGATAACTTCACCCACTGAAGTACAGTATACCGAAGAGGATGAACCATGCTGGTTCACTCCAATCCTGAAGTATCTCAAGAACGGAGAACTCCCAACAGATCCCACCGAAGCACGAAAGTTAAAGACGAGAGCCGCCCGCTTCGTCATAGTGGGAGAAGAATTATACAAACGAGGGTTCTCATTCCCCTACCTCAAGTGCCTCGACCCGACCACATCGGATTACGTACTTAGAGAAGTACACGAAGGCATCTGCGGCAATCACTTGAGCGGGAGGACCTTAGCTCTCAAACTACTGAGGCAAGGATACTATTGGCCAACGATGTATGAAGACGCGAAGAAGTTGGTCCGAAAGTGTAAGCCTTGCCAAGAGCATGCAAATATTCCTCACCTGCCAGCGGCATTAATGCAGCCAATTGACAGCCCCATCCCTTTCGCCCAATGGGGAATGGATTTAGTCGGACCATTCCCGCCCGCCACAGGAGGACGTAAATACCTCATCGTAGCAGTGGACTACTTCACCAAATGGGTGGAAGCTGAACCCTTAGCACGCATCCGAGAAGAAGAAGTCATCCAATTCCTATGGAAGAACATCGTCTGTCGCTTTGGGATCCCACGCTCCATTATCTCAGATAACGGAACCCAATTTTGTGGTGACAAAGTAAAGAATTGGTGCCTCGGCTTAGACATCAAACAGTTCTTCACATCCGTAGCCAATCCACAAGCTAACGGCCAGACGGAGGTCACGAATCGCACCATACTCCAACACCTCAAGACAAGGCTTGGAAGTGCCAAAGGGAAGTGGGTGGACGAATTGCCTAACGCACTATGGGCTTATCGCACAACCCCAAGAGCAGCAACTGGAGAGTCTCCCTTCAATCTAGCTTTCGGAACAGAGGCAATCGCACCCGTCGAAATCGGAGAACCATCTTGGCGAGTCACCAACTATGACCCAACAGCTAATGAAGAGGCTATGCGGGGAAGCCTAGACCTCGTAGATGAGTTACGTGAGATCGCATACATCCGACAACAGATGTATAAATCACGCATGGCCAAGGCATATAACTCAAAGGTTCGCCCTCGCTTCTTTCAAGTCGGAGATGTAGTCCTCCGAAAAGCTGAAGCCTCCCACCCCATCGGAAAGCTCGACCCAAAGTGGGAAGGACCGTATAAAATCACAAAGGTGGTCAACACTGGAGCATATCGCCTCGAGAACATTGACGGAGACCCTATACCCAGAACATGGAATATAGGGAACCTCAAACGGTTCTACGCCTAAGGTATACATCTACCTTACTTCTGATCAGTTGAGATCATCAACCATATTTCTACTAAAGAAAAATTAATTACAAATTGTCACCCATGCAGGCTCCACAATCTTCCACGTCACTCGTCTCGTAAAGCTGCTTATACATGGTTGGAAATTTGACACCACATAACAAGGTGCGTTAACGTCCCTCCTAAACTGGGGGGCTAGTAATTGTTACTTACATCAGAAATTTATAACCACATCCCATCGTCTCCTTACAGGTCGAGAACCTACTACGTGAGGAAGTATATGAATCAATCAATGCGCTGCTTGATCGAAGACACTCCATACCACATCACCAAGGGTAACTATACTTCTACTAGAATTCAACACACAGATAATCTTATTCACGATTACTAACGTGACAAAATAATCCCACCAGCAGGCAGGATTGCATAGCAACTCGCAGCAACTCACGAATTCATTTCATATCTGGGAGCGCGAGAAAGAAATATCAACCCCCGTAGTAGGGTACGTGAAAGAGCAATACACATCACCATAGCTTCAATTACTACATCATCAATACAAACGATTAAATAGATTCTCTTTTTCTCAATTGTACTTGACAGGCACAGAGACACCAAAAGAAGTCAATCAACCATCCGCACAGTGAAACGACCAAGTACAAGGAAGACGTGGAAGAAGAACAAGTGTAGCACAATCACTCAGAAGAATTTTTCTTTTATTATCAAGACAATTAATTGCTTTAGCAGTAGTTAGTTACCTCCGCCTCATGTAGGCCCATCGCATTAGCGATTTATTTAAATTCGCCTCACACAGGCTTGTAACAATTCTCCTTTGCTATCATCCAATATATCACAATTTTCGTTTTACTATTTGTGCCTTTACATCGATATGAACTACTTCTCATCATGAGTCTAATTCAATACCACCCTATAAACACTTAGAGAGATTTAGATAATCCATATAGCCTGGCCAGCTGGATTATCTAAGTCCCTTTACTTGTTTAACGAGGTGTTCATTTTAAAACGTGGCCACGGACAAATATATTTAAGACCCAAGCGGTCCGAACAAAGGGCACGACCCTTAACAAAAACCTTGGGAGACTGAGCCCCTCCTCAAGTACATCGCGTACAATGCTAAGTGTAAATACATATAAGCAACGCAATAATTCTTGACAATGTGAAAATAAATAAATCGAAATATTAAATTTCAAAGTCAAACAAGGCAGAAAATCAAATGAAAGAGTAGTGGACATACCCATCTACATCAGCGATAAACACAAACTAAGAAATCCATAAAAAAAAAAAAAAAAACATAATAGGGATAAAAATAAAGGGGGGAGAAGGATACCTATCCCAGCAACTAAGTCTAAGCTCCCCTACCGCGAGCAGACGACGTACCCACGGTGGAGTCATCCGCAACCATGTCGTTCACGACCTCTGTGCCCGTCCCATTAACATCTACTTCATCTTCCTCTTCATCGGATATGCCAGCTTCCATTCCACGAATCACTTCCTCGCTGATCCCACCCGCATCGCGCAGATATTTGCGACAAGCACGCACTAATGGCTTATAAACCACAGCCAATGCGTGCTCCTCAATCATAGCAACACACTCATCACTACCTCGGAAACTAGCTTTAGTCTCCTCCACAATGGACTCCTTATAAGCCGCACCACCTGATGTCGCGAGGAACCTCTTCCCCGTCGCCTTCTCAGCTTCATATTTCTCTTTGAGCTGATCGTAGCATTCGTTCAACTTATGAACATCATCTTTATAAGCCTTCGCATCACCCCGGATAACCTCGAGCTCCTCCGTCCTCTCAGCAAGCTCCTCTGTCCTCTGAGCAAGCTCTTCAGAGCGTAGAGCGAGATCGGACCGCGCTTCCTCCAACTGACTTAGAAGCTCATCCTCACGTGCTTGACTTCGAGCCCGATCCTCTTCCTTACTAGCTTTCGCATTCCTACCGTGCTCCACGAGGTATCTCCAAGTCGCTACCAACTAAAAAAAAAAAAAAAAAAAAAAATTTTACACAAGGAAGAGAGGGAGTAACGTCTAATCTTGTTTTAAG
Source organism: Erythranthe guttata (assembly GCF_000504015.1). The sequence continues at coordinate 177,868 of NW_012192858.1, read as the reverse complement.
TAAACAAAGACTCACCCGACAGATGTCCCCACCGGCTAACTCCAACATGTGAGAAGGACCCTTACCAGACATCCGAGCACGATCATACTCCCGAACAAATCCCTCGGTACTCAACAAGGGCAAATCATGGTCCGACACATCCCAATACGACTCCTTACCCTCGCGATTCACACCATAGGTAAACAATTGTTTCCCTCCTCCACCATGGAAAGCATAAGTCTCCTCTGGATCTACCCGTGGACGCTTAGGCACAGCCACATACTCAGTATCCACCCTCTTTCCCTTGCCACGATCCCTCTTCAGTGGACGCTCTTCCACTACGCCAGCACTGCTACGATCATCTGCTACTACTCGAGGACTTTCTACATGAACCTCCTCGCGAGGCAAACCATTCGAAGAACCTCCCAACTTAGAGGGAACATTCTTCGATGCCTTCTTCGACGTCCCATTCGCCTTCGCTCGAAGTGCCGCAAAGGTGATACCACCATCTACAAAAGATAACAAACACATAAAAAACATGAGGTATACATGACCAAAGAACTACAAAAAAAAAAAAAAACAAAAAAAAACAAAAAAAAACAATTCAAGGCAACAAAAGGATATACGATGCTGACCCTCCACCGTCGGTATCAAACTCCTCGGATCAAATTCCACATCGCACAACCCAGATTCCTCAATCCTCTTCGCCATATTTGCAGTTATCGCGAAACTCTCACACGTAGGATTCCAAACTACGGGAACGTCAAAAGTGGGTGCCCTCACGTAAAAAAAATAGGTCTTCCATTTCCCCAAAGATAGCTTCACACTCTTCATGAATTGGTAATGAACGCGAGGATGAAAGCAAAAGAAAGGCATCTTAGTGGGCCGGTGTAACGTAAATAACGCCTTGAATAAACTCACAGACACAGGCAGACCTACTCGAACCACCCTAAAATGAAATGCCTGGAACATCAGAACAGCAGTGGGCGTTAGCTGACTGTACCCAATCTTGAATTCCTCGCAAACCTTCAACAAGGTAGGATGCGGTGTAATCTGAGATGTGCACGTCAAGTACCCCAAAAATACCGTATGAAACCCATCGGGTGGCGAATACAAGCGATCGCCCTTCCTAGGCAACAACAACTCCACATTACTCGGCGCTCCAGATAAACGACGAATAGAATGCAACTGCTCTTCAGTCAATACACTATCAAGATTAATTAAGTCCAAATTAATTGGCTTAATTTTCTTTTGCCTCCTCGTGTCAACCTCAACATCACCTGGCGGAATATCATCTTCCTCCTCCTCTTCATCCGTTAGATCAACTTCAGTACTAGGCACCGCACGATCACTCGCCAAAAGAATTTGATTCGAATCATCACTATCGCTCCCAAAATCCACGACTCCACGCCCATAGCGACGTCTACTGGAATCCGCTTCATCAATAGTAGGGCAAATATTAATATTGTTACGCACTTCTACATCGTCACTCCACGATTCAATAAGTTCACGCCGACCAAAACTTCCCCCGTTTAAAACAACACGCGAATCAGCACCCTCAGAAATGTCCCCGTCAATTTCGCCCAAACCGGGCTCAAAACCGGTTTCCAACGCGCCCTCACGCGCGCGCGTGGCCCCAAAAGGGGCGATTCCACGCGCGCGCGCGTCATCTACCCGCCCAGCGCCACGTGCCCCCTCTCCACTGGCCCCCGCGCGCGCGTCTGTTTCACCCAACCCACCAGACGCGCGCGCGCGTCTCTGCACCGCCTGCCCATCCTCACGTCCGCGGCCGCCAAGTGGACCAATGGCGCGCGCGCGTCCACCTAACCCACCAACCGACGCGCGCGCGCCTCTTTCTCTCTCCTCCACCGACGCGCCAGGACCTCTATTGGACGGCGTGCCACACGCGCGCCCCACCTCAGCATCATCTCTCTCTCTCCTCTCCTCGGAAATTGGGCCAATCTCCACATCAGCGGCTCGGCTCGGCTCACAACTAAGCCGGGACCGAAAACCCTCACACAGAGGGAGAGGGTTGGCTCCGCGGCTCGAGCCGGCAGCCGTACCAACCCCACCCAATACCCCCCTTTTCGCATTGATTCGTCCACTAGCCGACTCGGATCCGGTTTCTACACCATGTTCGACTACCTTCGCGCTCTCCATACCCACAGTACCAAAAGTTTTCTCGCCCCCTTCAATCGGATCTCGAAGTTTAATTCTTAAAGGCTTCGATTTACCCGGATTCGACATGATAATATTTTTCTCCAACAAAAAGCGACAAACAAAAAATTTCTACTCTACCACAAAAATAAAATATTCAAGCGAAAAATAGCACAGAAGAAGACCTAGAGTTCAAAGAACATACCCATAGTTATTGCAAGAGTTGAAGTTTAATTCTATCCACCGCAAAAGGAGTCTATTTATCTGGCCCTGGTATAATATTTAAAACCCTTAAATATATACCGCGCTGCCAAATAAATACAATTATCCCTTATTAAATTAAGGAATTAACTCACCGACAACGGAAACAGCGCAATTAACTCTCGACACGACCCGGATCCTTCTACACAAGTCCCCGTCTCGAATCGAGAGTTGGGGGGCTTAATGATATACCGAAATGGGCCGGCCCAATGGACCCTCAAATTTATCTACCAATTAGGCCCATTACACAAAAGCCCAAGCTCCTTCAAAATAAGGCTTGGGCCCAACAAAGTAAGTCCAACCCATTTAACGATATATAAATAGATGGTTTAGTCATTCGTAAAGGTACGTTCTCATTATTGACAATTCACCTCGAGTTTTATTCTCTCTACTCTCTTTACGATCCGTACATCTGACTTGAGCGTCGGAGGGGTTTCCGCCGGATCAACCCCCGGCTTAGCTCACGTGTGCTCTTTTCGTAGGGACCTCAGGAGCATCGAATTGACTAGCTACTGATCAGCTTTGCTCTCCCAGCTCGTTTTCTACATTATCTTAGGTGAGCTAAACTTTAGCATCATCAATATATATATATATATATATATATATATATATATATATATATATATATATATATATATATATATATATATATATTATGCTCACTCAATATTAAATAATACATCTCAGTAAAAGTGTAAGCTTTCAGGTTAATTAGGTGGTCATTCAACATTGAAAAAACCGAAATAAACTAAAATGGGAAAATTTGTATCGAAATTTGTCGGGCCACTTTCGATTTTGAGGATTCGAAGTTTATGTATGTATTTGAAGTACTCGGCATTCTCTCTTTTTCATCACTTTTTTTATTCCATATCTCATCTACTTTTCCATTATTGTAGTTCTTTCTGATCAACACCACTCACATTGCTTCATCGCCGTCGCTGGCTGCCCTCAAACCACCCTCGCCATCACCAAAACACCTCCGCCATTGAGTTTATTAAGGATATTAATTTTATTACCTATTTATTTTCTATTTTTTATGTTGGTGGTATTGAAGTGAGAAAGAAACGGTTTTTGTTTTTAGTCGTCCCTTTATTTAATTAATTAATTATTATTCATTTATTTAAATTAAAATAAAATCAAACAGGTATTATATATATATGAGTTAAATGCAAAAAAACCCCTGTGATTTTCCTAACTACCAAAAACCCCCTTGGAAAAGAAAAAAGTGACAAATACCCCCTGTAATGTGTTCAAGCAAGCACATCCAACCCTTTTTGTTTTCACCCGTTGACCACTCGCGAAAAGACGAGAAAGCCCTGTAACGTATACACACCTCACCCCACCACTGCCGTCTTATCATCATGAAAAATCTCAAACCCACTCGAGATTCAACCCATCTCCGTCAAAACCTCCGCCCAATTAAAAAAAAACGGGATTTTCCCCAACCGCTAAGATGGATGGGCGTTGATCTGACGAGTTTGCTCCCGAAGAAATCCGCCGGCACAAGGCCGCTGGAGCCTATCCTCTTCGGCGCCTTCTTGATTTCCTTACCCTCTGGATCGTGTTCAATTTCGATTTTCTCACCTTGAATCAGACTCACCCCTCCAAACCCGAGTGTGCAAAACGCTAGCAGTAGTAGTTCACTAAACTCATCTCAATTAAAAAAAATAAAAATTAGTTAAAACCCTAACTCATCTTTCATTAATTTTCTGCACTCTTTTTCGTCGTTGTATTTGTTACAAAAATTGAATGAATCGACTGTGGTGAAAATACAAATCTGCAATTATAAAGATGAATCATGAGTAGATCATTGAAAATGGTGGATAGATCTCCCTCAAATACCTTATGAAAGATAACAATATCTCAAACGTGATTGATTATGGCCTATTAAAATTTACCGGCATAAAAGTTTTTGGAATTCATTACATATTGACCGTTCGTTCACATTACTTTTCCATTGGAATCAAAGGTATGTCTGTCGGGTGTATATATAATCGAGTATTTGGAAAAAATGAAAATTTGAACTAATGGATTTAATAATGAGATTTTTTCAATGGTATTGGGAAAAGACGATTGGATTGAGATAATGATAGACTGATGGAGCGGCCTGGTACAGTAAGAAAATAATTCCACAGAAAAATTAAATATGTAAGGGTATTTTAGATATTTGCTATAAAATTATTTAAGATTGTCAGAGTCTTACCTCTTTCTTATAGAAATATTCAATTTACCCATTCTGATACAAAATTATATTAGTCATCATTTAATATAATATAGGACCAATGTTTTCAGAACCGGACCAGACACGAAACCGGCTATACATTCGGGTCATGATTGGACCGGTTTAACTGGGGTCGACCCGGATTTTAATTTTAAATTGATTTTCTTAATATAAATCAAAACATATTTTGATTCTTAACTATAAACATAAAATTAATTCTTTATTTTATTTATTAATTATATAGTCATATTTGAAACACAAAGAGAATTAATTCTACAATATAAATGATAATTAATTATTTAATAATAGAATCAATATAAATTATTAACCCAAACCCTAATTTAGTTCTTTGTACCGCCTGTTCATTTTTTTGCCTCTTTTTCATTCCATTCAACAATGGTGTTTTTCCTTCCCAACTAAATACACATAATCAAATCTTTCACTAAATCTGCAGCAAATCGGAAAACCAAACATTATTCCCTCTCTGTTTCATCTGTTCCCTTTATGTTTTGATATTGAATCCGATTTAACCCGGTTTTCAACTGGTTCAACCGGTTGTTTTCGCGGTTCAATCGGCGGTTTTTCGCGGTTCAACCGGCTCCTTTCCGGGTCCAAATTAACTGACCCCGGTTTTTGACTTTTTCGGTTCTTAGTGTCGAACCGGATCGAGCCATCACCGGGTCCCGGTTGAACAGGTCGGACCGGCCGGTCCGGTCCAGTTCCGACAACATTGTATAGGACACTCAAATTGCTAAATTATATAGATATCATTTATATAGAAATGGAATATGCAATACATTGTAGTTGCAATCGACAGTAATAAGCAAAGCAAAGAAGATAAGCAAGTATAATAGTTTAATATCATTAGGAAGAGTACCTTTTATGATAGGGTACATCAAAATCACTTCAAATTATTTATAGAAACCTTATAATTAGGCTTTATTTATTATTTTATTCATTTTTTTTTCGGGTCCGGGTATTACACTGATCTACCCGACCTTAGGCACACGACGGACACGGTTGTTCTCATCAACAAACACCCAAACTCGATTGCAGCAGAAATCGTCAGTTATGCCACCGTCTTTAGGGACAATAACAACGCCAACATGAGGATTGCCTTTAAGAATAACGGCTCGAGCTTCTTCAGCTGCCTTACCAAGTAAACCGGGCCAAATGGTTTCGTACTTTCCTAGACCGCAACACTCACTACTCATGCAAATACTGCTTGCACAAGGGGGATAAGGTAACCATGTTGGTTCACTCATTGTTTTTTTTTTTTTTTTTTTTTTTTTTTCCTTTTTTCTTTTCTTTCTTTCTTGTTGTTAAAAACTGATTATCATACGATATATATAGGCAGGCTAGCTATTGATTGATTACGATAATCTTTTTTGATTGTCAGTATTAAGATTCGATGTTGTTTCCTAAATTAAAGATTGAAAAAAGTATACTTACCAAGTCAACAAACATAATTCAGTTTTCATAATGATTTTTGTAATTTATGTCTATTCTAATAATATCGTTCAAAATGTTTCGAATCAAGTACGATATTTTAGTAATTAATTATGTACATACGTAATACGGATGGGTAATAATTATGTGTCATATATGGTGAAACTTTTCCTCATTTTAAACGTTTTATTTTAGCGTGAATTTAGACAAAACACATCTCGACTCTCGGTACTAAGTCCCCTTTTTTACAAGCCGAGCGATGTTAAAATTTTGTAAAACGATCACGGTAAATTGTTAAAACTATGTTTTACAAATTTTTAACAAATAGATAATTATTCTGAGTTTTTTTAAAGTTTCTTCTTGTGTTTTTGATTGAATAATTAATGATTGAATTATATTTTTTTTGTCTATAACTGTGTGACCACCTATTTAAATAAAGGGGTAATGGCAAATAGGCCCATGACAAGGGCACTTAATTAAAAAAGGGACATCCAACTTTTTTGTTTTTCAAATAAACCCACCCCATTCAAACTTATTTGCAAATAAGGAAAATCCCTTTATATATACCAAAATTACCCCCAATTCATTGAAACCCAATTCAACTCCAACTTCTTAAATATTACAGATTGACCCCGGATTTAAACAAATATATCACATTAACCCCCAAAATTTTTTTTTTTCAGAAAATAAATTTTTTTTCTGAAATATTTTTTTTTCCGGCCAGATTCCGGCGTTGACCTTTTTTTTTTTTTTTTTTTTGAATTTTTGTTTTCCTGAATTTTTTTTCCGGCCGGTCAACGGCCGTTGACCGCCGGGTCTCCAGCGTTGACTTTTTTTTTTATTTTTATTTTTATTTAATAATTTTGTTTTTTCTTAAAAAAATATTTTAATTAATTTTACTGTCTTGGCTGCTAAATTACTGTCTCCGGCAGCTATTTAACTGTCGGAGACTGTAATTTAACTGTTAATTGACTTTTTTATACTTAAAAAAAATATTTTTAATTAATATTACTGTATTCGTTGCTAAATTACTGTCTCCAGCAGTTATTTAACTGTCGGAGACAGTAATTTAACTGTTAATTGACTTTTTTATTCTTAAAAAAAATATTTTTAATTAATATTACTGTATTCGTTGCTAAATTACTGTCTCCAGCAGTTATTTAACTGTCGGAGACAGGAATTTAACTGTTAATTGACTTTTTTATTCTTAAAAAAAATATTTTTAATTAATATTACTGTATTCGTTGCTAAATTACTGTCTCCAGCAGTTATTTAACTGTCGGAGACAGGAATTTAACTGTTAATTGACTTTTTTTTTTTTTTTTTTTAATTTTTTTCCTTACAAAAAAATTTATTTTAATTAATATTACTGTCTTGGATGTTAAATTACTGTTTCCAACAGTAATTTAACTGTCTTAGACAATAATATTAATAATATTACTGTTCGGAAAAATAATATTCATAATATTACTGTCCCAAACAGTAATATTACTGTCTGAGACAGTAATTTAGTAGTCAAGACAGTAATATTAATTAAAATATTTTTTTTCTAAGAAAAAATAATTCAAAAAAAAAAAAAAAAAAAAAGTCAACGCCGGAGACCCGGCGGTCAACGGCCGTTGACTGGCCGGAAAAAAATTTCAGGAAAACAAAAATTCAAAAAAAAAAAAAAAAAAAAAGTCAACGCCGGAGACCGGCGGTCTCCGGCGGTCAACGCCGGAATCTGGCCGGAAAAAAAACATTTCAGAAAAAAAATTATTTTCTGAAAAAAAAAAAGTTTTGGGGGTTAATGTGATATATTTGTTTAAATCCGGGGTCAATGTGTAATATTAAGGAAGTTAGAGCATAATGGGTGGAATTGTTAAGAATTATATTATTGAGGGTATTTTAGACTAAAGACATGAGGATGGGCTTAATTGAGAGACTGTTTTTTTTTGTGGACTAAAATGCATTTAAGTCCCATGTAATGGGCCTTTTTGCCATTTGCCCTTAAATAAAATGTTTGGATTGGATAAACATATAAATGATTGTTGTGTTCAAATTTGTCTATTATTGGATGAAAGATTTAAGAAAATTTAATTTTATAAATTAAGACAGTTAATTTGTAAATTTAATAAAAGGGGTCATTAGCAATACTCCCCTCCTATAGATAAAAAATAGTGATATGTCAATACCATAATTCTTTATTTGTGAAAACCCCCTACAATATTTATTTTCATTCTTACCCCTTTAGTACCTATCACGTTTATTTTTTAAATTTATCCAGTATTTTCAAAATCCCTATTAATGAGGCACCTAATCCCAATGTTTTTAAAACTGGACCGGACCGGCCGGTTCGACCGGTTTAACTGGGAACCAGTGGCTTGTCCGGTTCTGTTCAATGTTAAAACTCGAAAATCGCAAAAACCCGGGTCTTGTGGCTACGAACCGAAAGAGCCGCGGTTGAACCGTTCAAAACCGTTCAAAAAACCGGCCCAAAAAGAGAAATGCGTATAACTAGTCTATTACTCCCAGATTAGATTCGTCGGAACCTAATCTATATCAGGGTTTTCACATCAGCGTGGTAGAGAGAGTGGGCGAGATAATGGACGCGGCTGGTTATATACTTTATTAGGGTTTGGACTTTGGGGTTATATAATAATTTATATATAACTATTTTTTATTTTTTAAATACAAGGCTTAAATATATTAAAGAATATGCTGTCTAGTTCTTAAATATAGGGCTTTTTGAAAAAATCCCCTAACTATTTTTTTTAATAGAGGAAAGCCCAAAATATTTTAGTCCATTTGAGAAAAACCCACACCCATTTTCAGCCATTATGTTTTTCAGCTTCGCCTCCGCCCGCCACATCATCACGAGGTCACGCGCTCAGCGATTTTTTTTTTCTTCCATTTTTTCCCGCCTTTTTTGTATCAGTTTCCTTAATCGACTGTGAAGCATAGCCGATTAACCTTAATCGACTATGCTTCATAGTCGATTAAGGAAATTATTTAATTTTTTAATTTTTTTTTGTTTTTTAATTTTTTTTTTATATCAGGTATATTAATCGACTATGATGTGAAGCATCATCGATTAAGAATCTGCTACTAAAAATAACAAATCACAACTGCGAAAAAAATACAAAATCAACTACAAAAACAAAAAAAATACAAAAATGATAAATGATTTATACAATTGAAATTAATAACCGAAAAGTTCAAAAAAAAAAAAAAAAATTGGAGTCGATCAACCTTAATCGACTGCCAGAGCATAGTCGATTAGCTTAATCGACTATGAACATGTACATAGTCGATTAAGGTTTCAGCATGCGCGAAATTCTCTACCAGCGCCGTCCTCCGCCCGATCCACCAAAAAACCTTAAATCTGCCTCCTCAGCGTCACCACACCGCCGCCACAACCACCATCACCACCTTACTTTGACATTATAACGATTTTTTATTACAAATAAATAAATAAAATCACAACTCGCACCACTTTACCAAGATAACCACCACATATATATAATCATCAGTAAATTCAAGAACTCTCCCAAACTCCATTTTGTTGTGACAAAAAACAAAAAGTGATTAAAAGCACCAAAAAAAAGTTAAATTCAAGAACTTTTATTTATTTATTATTAAATAATATTTTATTGTTGCAGAAATGGATCTTAATAATGAAGATATTGAGAAGGTTGAGCCTGGAGAATTACTTGAAGATATCTGGTTTTTTGGTAATTTGCTGTAGAGGAAATCAAGAATGCAGAGAAGTTTTATCTGATCCCTGCACTTCTTTTTCTTCACCTTCTTCTTCTTCTTCTTCATCAAAAGTGTACGGCGGCCAAGAAGAGGCTTCACCGGAGAAATCATACGAAGAAACCTATGAGTCAATCAAGAAACTGTCGGCGGGAGACGAGCCGCCGCGGCGGAGTCCGATCAGGGCACCGTCGGATCCGTCGAGCTCGGCGAGGAAGGATCAGAAACCGGCGAAAAAGGGGAGTGATTCTCTGAGAGGCAAATCGTCGAACAGGAGGCGGGCACCGGAAAACACCTTGAACAGGGCGCCGTCACTGCCGACCAGTTTGCAGGAGACTGACGAAGAAGAGAACGAGTTCTCCATGGGGAAATTGATTTTATTTATTTATTTGTAATAGACAATTATGGATAATTTTGGAATTATGAAAATATCACATGGGTTGAATATTAGCTAAGGGGATTTTCTCTAATTATTTTTTGGAGGAGGTTTTTTCTTAACTCATTTTCCTACATGAGGGGTTCTTGCTAATTATCCCTTAAATGAAAGATTATACATGGCAAATGAAATTTGTTATTTACTGGTTGAGAATTTATGATTTTATTTATTTTTGTTTAAAATTTTATGTTTTACAATTTGTTTATGGTATTTTTAATTTCTAAAATTTATGCTTTAAGTTGTAAAATTTTATTTTATTTTCTTATGTTTTAATTATTTTTAGGCGGCGGTTATATGCAAGCTCATTTTTTTTTATTAGTTCAAGACTTCCAACATAAAAATACTAATTTACCCTTAATGAAATTTAAAATCAAATAAAAAACACAAAACATTAAAAAATAAAAAAAAAATCATTTCCTTTGTGCAAGACCAAATAAAATACATAAATCTAGAAACCCCTCTTCCTTATTTCATGACTTAAAAATCTCCTCCTCTTTCTTCTCCTTCTTCTTCACAAACCCACCAAGAAATCCTATACACCAAAATTATCAAATACATACCAAACATTCACGATGGAACCAGAAACAATGATATGGTAATTTACGAGGGTGGAGAACACAATGAAATATGTTTTAACCGTTTATTTTTGCTTTTGGGTCGTTTTTTTTTGTTGGGAAAAAAATTCGACGATACCAAAAATCGGTCTGCAAATACCGATTTTTGTTACTAAAGTCGGTAACCACATTCCGATTATTTTAATAAAAATCGGTACTTAAAAACCAATTTTTGTAGTAAAAATTGGCATGACAACACCGATTTATTTTTGTATTATCGGTATTGTCATGCCGACTTGTACTACAAAAATCGGTTTTTAAGTACCGATTTTATTATCTGTGTTTTTTTAAGACCGTTTTCTCATACTCTCGTGCAACAACCTAGGGGATTGATAGAGGACTATTCAAATGAATTATCTAACGAATAAATATTTGAGACACGGAAAGCTCTACTCGGTTGAGTTACAGGAGTTGGTAGACGCCACCGAATGGTGATAAACATTTTCGTTTCAACTATTTAAAAAATATCAATTAACTAAATATATAATTTATTATTTAAAAAAAATACGAAAAATATCGGATCCGAAAACCGATTTTGTACTCAATAATCGACATTAGAACGCCGATTTTGACTTGTAAAGTTGACATTGTGTCGCCGATTTGGTTAACAAAAATCAGCATTATGACGCCGATTTTCGTGTACAAAATCGGTCTGGGTAAACCGATTTGGGAAACCGACGAAAAAAAAAAGAAAACCAATGTTTATCTCAATTTTTTTTTCCAAAATCGGCCAAATCATTGCAACCCAACAAGAAATAAGCATAGATTAATGTTCATTCATACATATTTATCAAGAACCGATGTCCGATTAATGTTTTCGAATTTACAAATAAAAATTTAGTAAAAAGGACATCGATGCTCGATTAGTGTTTTCGAATTTACAAACAAAAGTTTAGTAAAAAGGACTCGCCGGTCGGCGTCGCGGCGGTCGTGATATATTTTTTTTTTTTTGATTTTTTTTTATGATTTTTGGTCTTGAACAAATTAAAAATAGGATTTATTTGTATTTGAGTATTATTTGTGGATAAGGGTATATTTGTCATCTTTGGTCTTGATGAAATAAAATTAGATTAATTTACGGGCTTGAACTAATAAACTCTTTTATGTGGTTTTGAAGTAATAAAAAAATGGGCTTGCATATAACCGCCGTCTTATTTTTATTGTTGATGATTAATGAATTGAATTAGAGTCATTATGTTGATATTTAATGATGAATATATTTTTTTGAATGTATATTTATATAACTATAGTAATTTTAAAATTATATAATAATTAAGAACTAAAAAGTTAAAAAATCCGATTGAACCTCGGTTGAATCGGCCCAATTGTGACCCAGTTACCTTTCCGATTTTCTGTGCGGTCCGGTTTTCAAAACATTGTCTAATACAGCTAATTAGGCTTAATTATTTACTTCCCCTAATAAAACTACTCCTAATTAAAACAAATAAAAAAAAATTAACCGCAGCATCAATGTGAAGAAGACGCACAGATTGGGAATTTCCCCAAAATCAAAAACTGTCAAAAAATCGAAATCCTCTCTTCGAATCTGCAGTCACATTCCAAAATCGAAGATATTTGGTACAAAATCGTCCACTCACTTTCCCCATTAATAGTCATATTCTGTATTAGTTGTGTTTCGGTAGTCATAAACCAGTGAAGTTGAGTTGCGGTAGTCACATTCGAGTCTGCGTTCTGAATGAAGAAGAAAGCGTCACAGAAGCGTAAACGAAGACTCAATCCTCAGGACGTTATGCAGCTTGACGTCGGTTAGTCTGTATACCTAAATCCTATGTTTTTGCGAAGCAGTTTTTGTACAATATGAAAATTCAAAAAATATAGTTTTTTGTGCCCGTAGATCCAATTTAATTTCACTTAAGGGGTTTTGGGGGTGATTTATTGTTGCATACACAGAGTTTTTGAGTCAACATTCACATTACCATCATGATTATATGTGACTATGCTACATACACATTGAACTCGTGGTTGTTCCGATTTTATTCAATTGTATTATTCTGTATGTATGCACAAATTACAATTATAACCAATGTTACTGTTGTTATGAATTGTTAACTTTTGCAGTGGAAATATGCTCTGATTTGATCATGTTATAAAAATATGTAACTAAATTAGTGTATTGCTGTAGTAGTTTTATGTAGTTATGTTGATAGAATGACTTGTATATATCTGCATGTTGATTTAATTACTTGTATATGTCTGCATGTATGACCATAGATCCAATTTAGATCCACTTTGTTGTTTTAGAGGGGATTTACTTTTGTATACACAGAGTTTTTGGGGCATGGTATCCGTGCCAGTTTAATTTGTTTTCTATGCGTTGATGTATTATATCCCATCAATAGATGTTGTGGTCTAGTCATATGGAGTCATGTTGTAGCCTTGTGTTTAAAGACCTCCACTAATATAGATGAATAATGTTGATTGAGTAGGTAAACTGTTAATTACAAAACAGTTTATGATTATGTAGTTATATAGTTACATTACCATCATGACTATATGTGACTAGGCCACAATATGTAGTTATATATTACAGTACATTGTACATTTTATTTAATAGTCACATTAAATGTTACAATAGTCACATAAAACTTTCAGGTCATAGATGGTTACTGCAAAATACTCATGAACTTGCCAGCTCAACTTTTGTGTTTAACAACCTGCTGGTGCATATTTTACCTTCACTTTTATTTTCATGTTTTAAAAATATAAACATTACTTATTACCGTTTAATGCACACTATGTCGCGGCATACAAACGACAAAACTTTTGACATACCCGCGGACATCGGCAAACACATATACTTAGTATTCCCACTGCTGTCAGTTGGCAACCCCGGTACTCGTGCTGACCACTGGACAGTATTAATATTGGACTGTCACCTAAAAGAATGACGATTTTATACCTCGTTACGCCCACGTGATGGAATAACGGACAAGTAACTGAAAGATGGCTCTGATATGGTATGTTATTTATTTGTTGGTTTTTTTTTTTCCGTTAACACTATTCCATATATATACATTCACATGCTATTCCAACACACAGAAAAACTTGTCGAGTTCAACGCAACTGCTTCGGGTATATCTGCTATTCCACATAATGCACCATTGTATGCAGTGGCTGACTCACCCCAGCGAAAGCCAGCAACAAACGATTGTGGCATAATCGTCTTGTACATCATCCAAGAGACATTTCTGCAGCAACAAATGATTATAGAAGAGGCGGAATAAGGTGTCGTAGATATGCGCAGGACCATTGCCGAAGCATTTTTACACTGCAAACTCTAATATATTATTATATTCTAATATATTATATCCGGCGAATAACCCAAATTAAATGATAATCCTCTCACCTTAAAATGATAATTGGACTGTTTATATACTAGATTTATTTGATTATGGGCCTAAAATATGATCTTGGCCTTTGTTAATATTTGGGGGCTTCACTATACTTTTAGTCCAAGTACATTAAACCATAATTTATGAACTGATTAAGGTGGTGTTTGCAAATGATTATTTAAAAGCAGAAGTTAGTGATTGTGATTTAAGTTATTTTTTAAGTGCTTATTTCTAAAAGTTGGGGGTGTTTGCAAATATTTCGGAAAATGAACTAAAACTGAAGCATGGTTAATGGTGCTTTTAAAAAAATAGCTTAAAGCAAATTATTTTAAGAGAGGCAAAAGCAAAAATTGATTTTGCAAACACCTAAAAACAGATTATGAGAAAAAAAACTACATAATCACTTTCAACAATTATTTGCAAACACAAATTCTTTTATTATGCTTATTCTAAATCAACCACCATTACTTTATCTTATTTAATTTCCTCCCCATTTATTCAACATATTATTCCCCTCTTTCACACAATAATCCCTATGCATCCAATTGCACACGACTAGTGATGTGTCTAATCATAATTAGGCCCATAAACCTAATTAAAATTAGGCCCAAATTGCCCTAATTAATCTAATTGTGTGTGAAAACTCAATTAGATTACTTTTTACCTTTAAAATGACAACACATTGTCCCACATCGGATTTTTACAAAAGTCCTACCTATTCATCCACCTATAAATGTATGTTTCATTTCACATATGAAGGTACACTCTAATTTGGCAATTAATTATTATTATTTGCTTATATTAATACATCTTCTGACTTGAGGGTCAGAGAATAATCGCCGGGCCAAACCCGGCGTGACATCTAGTGTTTCAATTGTTTTGTAGACGAACGGAGCAGTCCCTTCGACTATCTCTGACACGTGGCAGTGACTCATGGCATTCTCTATCTTTGTGGGCTCAAGAACTCTTGGGTTGCCCAATTGGCATTTGAGCAGCATCATTTTGGCGCCGTCTGTGGGAATGCAAACTCGATCACGTGACACGGGAGGAGGTGGTCAAGGTAGCCTTAATCCTCCCCAGCAAGGAGCCGGCGGCAGGATTCCAGATCCGCCTCGAACAAAAAGGACGGCGGGATCAACCAACACGGCGGGACCTTCAGTGCCGATCATCCAAATGACGACGGAAGAATTGCAAGCGATGATGTACGAGACCGCGGCCAAGGCAGCGGCTTGGGCGGCGGCGGACGCAGTAGCTCAATACATTAGCGCCCAAGGCCATAGTGATTTCGAAGAGCCGATTCTTTCAGAGAGCGATCCCACGGAACCCGCTTACGTCCATGGGACCCCGCCCATCGTAGAACTCCACGACTCTGAGGAAAGGGTGTCGCTCAGCGACCGAAGCATTTCTTCAGAACGGGCTCCCCGAAGGTATGCTCAGCCCCGGTCGCTTCAGCATAGCTCAGCCTCGGACCAGGCTCCTCGAAGAGAAACGCGTGGTCGATCACCACGACCCCTAAGGCAACGGGCTCCTTCAAGGGAGAGAGCGGCGCGAGGCCGCCGAGAAAGGAGTGGATCCTCTCGGCCGAGTGTTACACGCCATGAACCTCGAGACGATAGACATCGTGGACGTTCCTTTCGCCGAGGCAACTCCCCACAAGACAAACATGGGAGTAGGTACTCTTAGGCTGAAGAGACGAGAAGGCACCGCGAAAATTGTAACAATCGTAATTTGAGAAGCCCACGATGAGAAACTTCAAGATCAGCCGCTCGCTTTGGAACGATCCCCGCCCAAATAAGCCCCTTTATTCCGGCCATTATGGATGAAGTTTTACCGCTCGGATTTAGGATCCCCAATTCGATGGAACCGGAGATCCTCAAACTCACCTTAACAATTTCTTCGCTAGATCGACCTTTACGGCCTCAGTGATGCCGCATACTGCAAAATTTTCCAAAATACCTTAACTGATCAAGCACAAACTTGGTTCAACGGTCTGCCTTGAGGATCATTGGATGGCCTGGGCCAATTATCGGAACGTTTCCTTAGCCAGTATTCCATCAACAAGCGATACGCCAAAACCGGATCATACCTCTTCAAAGTCAAACAACGCGAAGGAGAACCGTTGAGGGACTATGTACAACGGTTCGTCAAAGCTGTGCACGAGGTGCCCAATGTTAACCACGACCTACTAGCCGATATACTGCAACATAACTTGAGGCACGTTCGCTTCCAAGAATCCATAGCAGGCCGACCCCCTCAAACTCTGGAGGAACTTCTGAACCGGGTGGAGAAATTTATCCGGATAGAAGAGGCCATAGAGATGGGACTTCCAGTGAAAAGGAAGCGCGAAGAAGAGCGCCATGAGGCAAAAAGGAAGGAAGAAGGACGTTCGATCCACGCCCCTACCTACCCAAAGTTTACTCCCCTAAAAGCGAAACTCATGGAAGTATGGATGGTAGCGGAGCAGAAAGGTCTAGTCCAGCCCCCGAGACAGATGAAAGAAAATCCGAAAAGGCAAAAATCGGAAAAATACTGCGAGTACCATCGATATCGGGGACACACTACCGACGAATGCTTCCAACTAAAGCAAGAAATCGAGAGACTAATTAAAAAAGGGCACCTGGGAGAATTCGTGGATACGCCGCGACACCAAAAATTCCAAAATAAACCCCACTTCCAGCAGAAAGGAGAACTTCCCAACCCTAGGAAAGATCGGGAGGATGACAATCTTCTGACTCAAGGAATAATTGCAGTTATTTCCGGAGGACCCTCGAGCGGTGACACTCATAGCGCACAACGAACATCAATGCGGGCCGCAAGAGGCTCATATTCTACGACAGAACGTCCAGTGGGACATATTTACCACGTTCACCACCCAAACTCGGAGGTTACATTTAGCGACGACGATCTCAAGGGACCACGTGGTGAACACAACGACGCATTAGTCATTTCTGCATCAATTTCTAATTATTTGGTGAAGAAGATTTTGGTAGACGGTGGTAGCTCGGCTGATATTATATATTACGACGCTTTCGAAAAACTAGGGATAGCCAATGCGAAACTCGCGCATGTGAAAACACCCCTGGTAGGTTTTACAGGACACGCCGTCGAAGCTGTGGGAGAAATTTCCTTAGTCTTGTCTTTGGGCTCATTCCCATGTCGAGCGACAAACACGGTCAACTTCTTAGTCGTCAAGGCACCGTCAACGTATAACGTCATTTTGGGGCGGCCAAGTATGAACCTTTTCAGAGCAATCCCGTCAACATATCATATGAAGTTGAAGTTTCCTACAGCTAGCGGAATTGGAGAAGCCGTAGGCGATCAACACATAGCTCGAGAATGCTATGCGTACACTTTGAAGGCACCTCAACTTCGGAACACAAAGCTAGTGGAGGAGGGGATGACACTCCCAATTATCTAAAGAGAAAATGGGTGATGGCTGTCAAAGACGACTTCATCACTCCCTCGACCAATCAAGATGCCGACGGCACAAGACTCGCAGCAGTAGAAGAACTGAAAAGTGTAGAGTTGATCCCGGGCGATCAAGATAAACTACTCCGAGTAGGAACCAACCTTGAGCCCGAAGCAGAAGCAAGGCTCGTAGAGTTCCTTCGGAGAAACGGTGATGTTTTTGCATGGAGAGCGGAAGATCTCGAAGGAATTCCTCCATCTAAAATTGTTCATCGGCTTGACGTTGACCCAAAACTCAAGCCGGTAAAACAAAAGAAAAGGACTTTTGGACCGGAACGTAATAAACACATCAAAGCGGAGGTCGATAAACTCCTTGCGGCTGGTCAAATACGCCCGGTCCAATATCCTGAATGGTTGTCAAACGTTGTCCTAGTGGCGAAATCGGGGGGAAAGTGGCGCTTATGTGTGGATTTCACTAACCTAAACAAAGCTTGTCCTAAAGATCATTTCCCTCTCCCAAGGATCGATCAACTTGTGGATTCTACCTCAGGATGTGAGTTGTTAAGCTTTCTAGACGCATACCAAGGGTACAACCAGATCCAACTGGCCCCTGAGGACCAAGAGAAAGCGAGTTTCATTACCAACCAAGGAATTTATTGCTACAAGGTAATGCCATTCGGCCTCAAAAATGCGGGAGCAACTTATTAACGACTGGTGAACACCATGTTCGCTGATCTAATTGGGCGTAACATGGAGGTGTATATCGATGATATGTTAGTTAAAAGCGCTAAGGCCGAAAATCACTTGAAGGACCTCGAAGAGTGCTTCGCTATTCTCAGAGAATACAAAATGAAGCTAAATCCTTCGAAATGCTCCTTCGGAGTGAAGGGCGGCAAATTCTTAGGTTATATGATCTCGCAGCGAGGAATCGAAGCAAACCCAGCCAAGATTGATGCCCTGATCAACATGGCCCCACCCAAATCCATAAAAAATGTCCAACAATTAAACGGTTGTTTGGCAGCATAGACAAAGAACTTCTTTTCTTCAGAGTGCTGCGAGAGGGGAAGAATTTCAAGTGGACGGAAGAGTACCAAAAAGCATTCGAGGAACTGAAGCGATACCTAGCGTCACCTCCCCTCCTGACCAAACCAAGGGAAAGAGATGAACTTTTATTGTACTTAGCAACTACGTCAGAGGCGATCATCGCGGTCTTAGTACTCGAAGGTGAAAGAGGGCATCAACCCATCTACTACATCAGTCGCGCTCTACGGGGAGCCGAACAAAGACATTCAAACATAGAGCGACTGGCCTTAGCATTAATCACGGCAGCACGAAAACTGCGGCCCTATTTCCAATCACACCAGGGGGTGGTGTTGACAAATTTCCCCCTTAAACAAATCTTTCAAAGTCCTGAAACATCGGGGAGGATGGCCAAATGGGCGATCGAGCTGAGTGAGTATGGGGTAGAGTTCCGGTCACGCCCGGCAATCAAAGCACAAGTCCTTGCTGATTTTCTCGTCGAAATGACTTTTAACGAATCTACGTGTTCTACACCGACGTGGACAGTTTATGTATAAGGTTCCTCTACTACAGGGGGCAGTGGAGCAGGAATTTGGATCACGAGTCCCGAAGGCGATGCTTTGGAGTACGCACTGAAGCTAGAATTTCCAGCTTCAAATAATGAAGCGGAGTACGAAGCCCTCGTAGCTGGATTGAAGTTAGCTCAAGCAGCTGGAGCTAAGAAGTTGGTTACACACAGTGACTCCGAACTAGTAGTAAACCAAGTCTTTGGAACATACGAAGCCAAAGAAGAAAGTATGATTAAGTACCTCGAGTTGGTTAAGCGCCTCATGGCGAATTTCGAGAAGGTTGAAGTCAGGCAAATACTTAGAGCCGAAAACGTTATGGCGGACAAATTGGCTCGCTTAGCGAGTTCCATGTCTAAGCTCGACAGTCGCAAGATCACTTTTCTCTCCTCCGCCAAACCCGAGATAGAAATGGGCACACAAATCCTTTGTACCAGCAACACTCCGTGTTGGAAGGACGAGATAATAAAATATCTTTCCACGTCAGAGTTGCCCCAGGACGGAGCAGTGGCGAGGAAATTAAAAATAAAAGCCGCTCGATTCCTACTTATCCGGGATGAGCTATACAAGAGAGGTTTCTCGGTACCTTACCTAAGATGCCTCGGACCGGACGAAGCAAGATACGTTCTCCGCGAAATTCATGAAGGTATTTGTGGGAATCACTTAGGAGGGCGAGCACTAGCCATCAAAGCGTTACGCCAAGGATACTTCTGGCCAACTATGCGTCAAGACGCTAAAGAATTAGTGGAGAAATGTAGAGCTTGCCAAATACACGCCAACATTTCTCATGTACCTGGATCTCTTTTCCAACCAATTGACAGCCCGGTTCCTTTCACACAATGGGGGTTAGATCTGGTGGGGCCATTCCCACAAGCTAGTGGACAACGCAAATTCTTAATCGTAGCAGTTGACTATTTCACCAAGTGGGTGGAAGCAGAGCCCTTGGCTAAAATAGCTGAGGCCGACGTCATTCGGTTTCTATGGAATAATGTGGTATGCCGATTTGGGATACCACGAGCCCTAATATCAGATAATGGAACTCAGTTCTGCGGAAGCAAGGTCGTGGACTGGTGTGAAGGACTATCAATCAAACAATTCTTCACTTCAGTAGGAAACCCTCAAGCTAACGGCCAAACCGAAGTTACAAACCGCACAATTTTACAACACCTCAAAGCCAGATTAGGAGAAGCAAAGGGCGCCTGGGTCGAGGAACTCCCTAGTGTTTTATGGGCTTATCGTACAACTCCCCGAACTTCCACCGGTGAATCACCTTTCAATCTTGCTTATGGAATGGAAGCCGTCGTTCCAGCCAAAATAGGGCAACCATCATGGCGGATAACCAACTACTCAATCCAACATAATGATCTGGCGATAAGGGCAAGTTTGGATCTTGTGAACGAGGTCAGAGAAGGCGCTACTATGCGAATGGAGGCTTACAAAGCTCGAATGGCGCGGGCTTATAACCAAAGAGTCAAACCAAGATCATTTCAGGTAGGAGACTTGGTACTCCGAAGAATCAGGATTTCAAAGGCTGTAGGAAAGTTGGACCCAAAATGGGAAGGACCCTTCAAAGTTACTCAAGTGGTCAACGCCGGAGCTTACCGGCTTCAGCATATGGATGGACGTCAAGTTCCAAGGACTTGGAACATAGGGAATTTGAAGAAGTATTTCGCTTAGCACCTTAGGCGGGCAATTTTTTGTTTTTAATAAATTAGGAGCATATCGCTCGTTGTAATGCTTAAACTAGGGAATAAATCGGGAGCATACCGCTCGCCGCAACGGTTTAAATTATGTAATAAGTTGGCAGCGTATCGCTTACCACATGAAGTTAAATAAAACACTTTCGCTGGAGGCATATTGCCCACCCTAATCTGCGACCGTTTTACTTTATGTTACATCAATTAATTTTTGTCTTATTCTATTGAAACTCCATTAGTATTTCTATTATTATTATGCAGTGCTTGAATCAAAGGATGACCACTCGACAAAAAAAAAAAAAAGGCTAAAGGGGAAGATAACAAGGATCACAAGGGTCTGGCCAACTCGAACTTTGTTATCTCACTCCCCAAAGCACAAATCGATAGAGAAATCAAATTCTCAAGGACTCCGCAACGCTAAATTAAGAAAAGATGGCAAAACTGCGGAGCCCCTACATAAAAAACTTAGGGGACTGATCATCCACTAAGGGCATCTTCCACCCATCTCCCACCTAATTTAGGTGTTTTTAACCTCCCAACTTAAATCACTAAATCGGCATTACACCTAAAATTATGATGATTTGGTTTTAGTCTCCCATTGTGGTCAAACCACATATCACCATATTACCAAATCCTATATTTTCACCAATTGTTTTGGTGAAGAAATTTGCAACTCCCACCCTACCACCATTTTACCATTTTTTTCACCAAATCCTATTTTTTCTATCAAATATAGACATTAAAATAGGATTTGGTGTGATTAACACCATTTTATAATTAGCATATAAAATTATATTAACTAATTTCATATAATTACTAATTTATAAACATATTTATAGAAAATATATTAGTGTTAATTAATGAATTAGTATTCAAAAGATAAATACATTTATTATTATTAGTAAATATAAATATGTTAGGCCAAATAAGGTTTTAATGAGGTCCCTTTGACCTTCAAAATTAATAATGCAATAATTTGTTTTGGTAACAAAAAATGTTGTAATGTTTTTTTTAATCGTATTGTAATATTTTTATGCATTTAGTTATGAAATTATTGTTTATGTATTGTTTTATTATATGTATAATAATTTACGTTGATTTTCATTCATGTTTCAGTAATTTTATAAAATTTAATATAATTTTAAGATTATATAATCAATAAAATTACTACTTATAATCGAATCTATAATCAATATTTTTAAAATTAAAATAGACTAAAATTATGATTAACATTAAATTTATAATTTGTGATATATTTTGTGGAATACCATGGGAGACCAAACTAAATGCTTTTCTCTATAAATAGGAAAATGGTGAAATATTATTATTTTATTGTTTAGTGTAAAATTTGATGGAATTGGTGGGAGATTAAATATACTATTTCTTCACCAAAAGTAGTGAAATTAGAGAATAGTGTGCCAAGGTTGGGAGATAAACCCATTTTTTCACCACCAAAAATAGAATTTGGTGAAAAAATAGTGATTACGTTGGAAGATGCTCTAAGTACCAAAAAAGCACGAAAATTGCGAAGTTGGAATAAAACAAAAATAAAATTCCATTTATAAAGCAAAAACGTGCAAATAAAAAAATAGAAAAGACAAAAGTCTTAAAAATAATTCATAAAGGAAATACTACTACTCTCAAGCGAGTATAAACTAATAAACGACTGCACTACTAGGCAGTCGGGTTAACGCTAGCGTTCTCAGCTCCAGCAGCCTCAGGCATCTCATCAAACTCGTCACCCTCAACCAGGGCGCTAATTTTCTCCGCCCCAATTTCTGGCTCAAGTTCCAAAACGCTCGGCTCTATCTCCCGTAGGATAGCCTCTGGGACAAGCTTTGTAGCACGAACTTGATTGCGGATATCCCGCACGATCTCCGCAAAAACCCACTAGCATAACTATCCCGCAGCTCGATATACGACTCGCTCCATAAGAACTTGTCGACCACCATCAAACCCAAAGGCGTCTTCAAGACGTCATTCGACCCCTTATGAGCTTCGAAGAAAGAAAGCGCGTCGGTCTTCTCATTCTTCAAAGATAGGCTCAGATCCTTAATCCTAGCTTCGGCCTTCAGACGAGTCGATTTTTCATCATCCGCACGTGTCACCAAGCTCTGACATTTCTTCTCCAAGGCACTCAGCTTGCCTTTTTCTTCATCCAGTGATTTATTCAAACCTTCAATGTCTGAGCGAAGGGAGGCATTGACGCCCTGAACACCCGCATATAACGAATTAACGTTCAATTCTCTGCTTGCATCTTGGCATGCTCAGCCCCCAAGCCCCTCCCGCGATCAATAATCAAGGGCATGAAAGTCATAGTCTAAAAAAAAAAAAAAAAAGGCAGGAGTTATTATTATTAACAATAGTAATAATAAATCAAATATAGAGATGCATGATAAATCCGATACTAACCCGAGCAAAGGAGAACGCCAACCCCTCGATCATCTCATCCAGAGGTTTCCCGGCGAGACGAGTCGAATCAAACTCCGTCGGGAAACCCATTACCTTCTCCATGGCCAAGGCACTATCAAGAACGTCAAACACTGAACAGCCATTTTGCGTCCTATCAACACCAGCAACAAAATTTCCTTTCCATGCATTAACGGGCGGTAACACCAACTCCTCAACTCCTAAGGTGCGAGGCCTTTTTTCACACGCGGCGATAGGGGCGACACGAGTATCCCCATAAGCGGAGGGTGACTTGAGCTCACTCAAAGGCAGCGGGGGCGCACTCACAATAGCAAGACGGCCTTTGTCGGCGAATTTGGGAACCGAGACTCCAGCGCCCTTCTTCACAGCCACCTCCGGACCACGTGACGATCCCACCCCATGGACTGGCTTTTTTCCACTACTTCAATCCTCAGCAGTGCCTCTTCCCGATTCCCTTGCCCACGGGCCTTGAGGCCGGAGGTGTGTTTCGAGACACAGGCTTCGAAGAACCATTGTTCATGCAACGACGTTTGAAATCATTATAGCTCATCGTCTCACCTGCAGAACACGAAAACAGCAAATACAAAAATATTAGCTTCAAGAAAACTATAAAGAAAAATAACGGAGCAATCAATACAGCACAACTCCTCTACCCTTAGAAAATAAAGTCAAATGGTCGAAGAAATAATCGAAAAAACCCATTCCGATACAATCCATTTTGAGTCTAGAGTGTTAATTACTCCACTCAACGGGACGCACTTCACCCCATACAGAAGGAACTTCCCAATCATTCCGCACGTATAGGAACCACTCTTTCCAACTCCCACACTTATTATCATTTTTCTTCAAAAACTTGCATTTCGACCGAGGATGAAAATGAAAATTAGGAGCTTTGTCCCTCAGCGGCTTCACAAGAAACATGGAGTGAAATAAATTCGCCGAAATTGGAAAACCCTAGGACTCAGCGCGATGAAAAAATCCTTTGAAGTAAAGAAATGCGTTCGGCGTTAATTGGCTGAGGCTTACCTTGACATCTCGACAGATTTGAACAAGAACCGGATCAGGTGACAAAGTGAATCCAACCGAAAATGGTGCAAGGAATACCGTAAAGTAGCCATCAGGAGGGGCATAACATCTTTCTCCCTTAGCCAGAACCAATATCTCAATAGCATGCTCGACACGTAAATAGTCTAGAATCTCGGGAAGTTGACCAACTCTAAAGGAAGAGTCGAAATTTAATTCGGAAAATATTTTTGAATATTCCTCAGGAAAACTAGCGCCGGAAAAATCGGTTAATTCTTCCTCCTCATCAGTCAACAAGCTCTCGTCCACCTCGAATTCACGTCTTCTCTTCGACTCACGGAGCACGGAATTTTTTAGATTAAGGTTCGTCCCAAAAACATTAATACTTCGTGACCACGCCCAAGTCTCAGGATCGCTACATTCTAACTCCACGGAACAAAACCCCGGACCCACATCGGAGTTGGCAGCTGAAATACGGTGTTCGGCGGAAAAAACGGGGCACCGAACGGCCCTGCACGCGCTCCCCACGCGCCGGAGATGACCCGGACGCGCCCCCACGCGCGGAACAGCTCCCAGCAGCTGTTCCCACGCGCCTCACGCTGCCACCGCCCACGCGCACCACGCGCGCGGCACACCTCCCCCCTCTCCATGTGACGTCATGCTGACGTCACACCCCACTATCATTCGAATTAACCCAGTCGACCGAGTTGACCCGCCCGATTCCACTGACTGAGATGACTCACTCCCCCGAGTCAACTCACCCGACCGAGTTGCAAGGTCCGACCGGTCTGACCCACCTGCCCGAGTCGGCTCAGCCACCCGACTCGCTCGGCCCGCCCGAGTTGACTCGCTCGGCCGCCCAGCTGCACAATTTTCGAAGCTCAGTGACGTCACGCCTCCCAGCGCTGACGTCACCTCCGCCTTTTTTCGCACGGAATTCGATGCCACAGCCGCCAGAGCTGGATTTTCCCTCGAACATCGCACCAATACACTGTTTCGCACATAACTTCTTGCTCACAACTCCGAATTTCGAAAAATTGATACTCCCGAACTCCAAATTTCGACCTCTTTCAACCTGGCTATCAAGATTTTTCGAATTTCCAACTTCAAAATTATCAGATTCCGAATTAACTCCACATATTCGTCGCTGGACTCATCCAACAACCTTAGACCCAACATCAAAATTCTACGCCTTTATCAAACGCAATTTCTAGACTCCAAACAACAAACTACGGATGTAACCAACGACACAAGGATTCGAATAAAAAAAGAGAGGATTTGCAAAAAATATTTATACTTTTGGAAGTTTGCCAATTATTATTAAATCTCGCTAGCACAATTCTGGAAGAAGAAACCTCAAAAAAAAAAAAAAAAAAAACCCTACAAGTGCATGGGAGGGCTTATATATTACTTCCAACTAGGCTCACAAGCCCATGACCCAACTTGGAAGTGGGGGGCGTAATGATGTGTCTAATCATAATTAGGCCCATAAACCTAATTAAGATTAGGCCCAAAATTGCCCTAATTAATCTAATTGTGTGTGAAAACTCAATTAAATTACTTTTTACCTTTAAAATGACAACACATTGTCCCACATCGGATTTTTACAAAAGTCCTACCTATTCATCCACCTATAAATGTATGTTTCATTTCACATAGGTAGGTACACTCTAATTTGGCAATTAATTACTATTATTTGGTTATATTAATACATAACCCGGCGTGTCATCTAGTGTTTCAATTGTTTTGTAGGTTAACGAACGCAGCAGTCCCTTCGACTACCTCGGACACATGGCAGTGACTCACGGCATTCTCTATCTTTGTGGGCTCAAGAACTCTTGGGTTGCCCAATCGGCATTTGAGCAGCATCAACTAGCTATTGCCATTTCTTTAATCCGGGTAAATAGCATAAACCCCTTTGGCCTATGTTAATTAAAGTTCGTACCAAACCCGTATGTGTTAATTAAATTCTCTTCTACTTCATTTTTCCTTGAACGAAATTTTTCCTAATAATTAACACAAATAATTATGAAGAAGATTTTCATGCAAGTTTTTTGTATCTTACGGGGATTCGGTGTATTTTTTTTGCAATAGAGGGGATATATCCAAAATTAACTTATTTATTTAAAATTCAAATTATTTTCTTAAAATTAAGTTGAAAATATTTTTAAGAATAATACATTTATTAATGTACAATATGTAATAAAAAAAGGTGGTGGATATACACAAGCCCACAAATTTCTTCGTACAAGATCATCAATGTAAATATACTAATTTATCCTTAATCAAATCCAATCCAAATTAAGATATATAAAAAAAAAAAAAAAAAAAAAAAAATCATTTTCTTTGTGCAAGTCAAAAAAAAGCTACAAACACACTCATTATTTCACAATTTAAAAATCTCCTTCTTCGTTTTCTCCTCCTTCACAACCCCACCAAGAACCCTAAACATGAAAACGATCAAATAATCACCAAACATTCACAATGGAGTCGGAAAACAAGGAGATGGTCGTTTATGAGGGTGAAAATGTAATAAGATATGTGATAAACGTTTATTTTAGCTTATGCGTCGTTCCTTTTTTTTTTTTTTTGAAAAAAAAAGCGCCGATATCAAAAATCAGTATTCACAGTCCGATATTTTCAAAATAATCGGTATACACATGCCGATTTTACAAGCAAAAATCAGTATTACAGTGCCGATTTTTCTAAAAAAATCAGTCGAAACTTTTTTCGAAAAAATCGGCGCGTACACGTTGATTTCCCAGCTCCGATTTCAATTTCAAAATTTAATCCTAATCGACCAAACCATGACAGCCCAACAAGAAATAAGATCGATTATGTCACCACGCATATTTATTAAGGAACCAATTATCGTTTTCAAGGAATCAATGCTCGATTAATGTTTTCGAATTTACCAACAAATTTTTTTTATAAAAAGTGGTGGGTTCGTGGTGGTGGTGTGCAAGTGCGTGGGTTGTATGTCGGCGCCGGTGCGGTGTCGATCTCCCTGGTCGGTGTCGCATCCGTGGTGTGGCGGCGGGTCGGGCACTTCTTTTTGTTTTTTTTTTTTTTTTTTTTGGTCTTGAACAAATTAAAAATAAGAATATAGGGTTTGTGTTTGTATTTTGGTAGTATTTGTGGATGAGGACATATTCGTCCTCTTTGATCTTCATATAAAAAAAATAGATAAATTTGTGGGCTTGAACTAAAGAACCCTTTTATGTGTGGTTGAACAAAGAAAAAAATATTCATATCATTTTAAATTTTGAAAATTGTATTCATATATTTTAGAAATTATTTCATCTTGTCCATTATAATATTATATTTATAAAATAATAGAATACAAAATGTCTTTCTACTTCTTACTTGTAGATTTAAAAAAAAGTTACGGTCACTCCTAAGGTAATGTCAAATTACGAAAATAAATTATCATATTGGGTAATTACAGTCACCTCCTTAACTATAAATATTCTTACATGTCCATCCTTATGGTGTCAAATCTAGTGAAACCATTTAGATTATGTGGAATATTCTTCAGTTTGTACCCGTTTTACCATATTCGAACTCCACATTTTGAAACAAAATGATCATAAAATGTGTTTATTGACTTATAAATATCAGATTGTGGTGCATCAGAAATTGTATTTTTGCACAAAATAAGTACAAACAAGATAACATTCCACATAATCTAAAAGATTATGTTGAGCTTGACACCATAAGGGTGGACGTGTATAAAAATTCATAGTTGAGGGGTGGTTGTAATTACCGAAACATGTGAATTTTTTTTCGTAATTTGACCTTAACTCGAGAGTGGCCGTAATTTACCCTTTAAAAAAGGATATTACCAATAAGCCCATCATTGACAACTTATTCATATCTAGGTTCAACCATAAAACTTATTTACAAAAAGACCCAGACATAATCCAAAGTGTCTAAATGATCAAATTATCCCCTCATATTTTAATATACTCTAATTTCATCTCTTTAATCTTAATTTAATCTCAATTTGACACCAATTTCACAAAAGATTCAGTTGACCCATAATCAATATTTGACCTTAATTTTAACTATCGCCAACATTATTCACTGGTCTCCAACATTTTTTTTTCTGTCTTCTTTTCTTTTTACGTTGTTGCTGATCGGCGGTCAAGGTGTGTCTCCGACGGTGTGCATGTGTTAGTGAGTCGACTCATTGTGAGATTGGATAGATATAGGGTTTTGAATCAGTGGTTGTTGCTTGGTGTTTGTTTCCGTTTTGGAGTTGCCATCAGATCTTGGATTTATTGGAGTGAACACTGGAAAAGGGAATTGAGCCGTTCTAATTATATTTGCAGCTCTTTGCTTGAGCTATTTCATATTCTATATCTTTCTCCCTTCCTGTTTTCCACGGATCTATGGCTGAATCTAGAAGAACATAAACCCAACAGTGTCGAACTGCTTTAACTTGAACCACCTCAATATAATTTTCGAACCTGCGATAAATATTCGAGAGCTGAAATAATCATTCGGTAATCTTCTTCAAATGAGAGAAAAGAGGCGTTTCCTAAATAGCATACGCACGTTAAGGTGTCGGAACTCAGACCTTGGTTCCGGCGAAAACCCCAAATTAAATGATAATCCTCTCACCTTAAAATGATAATTGGATTGTTTATATGCTAGATTTATTTGATTATGGGCCTAATATATGATTTCGGCCTTTGTTAATATTTGGGGGCTTCACAGTGTTATGTAACTTAAAGGTGTGGATGACCACCATTACACCACCATTACTCCCACTACCACCACCATAACTCCCACCATCATCTCCACCATTATCCATCATTAAAAGTGTTGTAACTCTTGACCTTTGAGAGGTCTTTCTTGTACTATATATACAACACAATGTAAATGTATTTTAAACAACAAGAAGAAGAAGAGAAATACATATTGCATTCTCCCTATTTACTCTCTTATGTTCTCTTTGTTATGTTGTCTTCTTCTTCATTTTCTAACACGTTATCAGCACGATTGTTCTATTTTCATTTTCGAGTAAAGATGATCCAAAGAAGATAATTACTTCTCAACCATGGAAGATGAAAAGGGAGTTGATTTCATATATTTTATTATTTTTTAAATTGATTAAATATTAATCATCTTAATTTTGTTGTAGGTGAATTTTCGTGCAACCCACGAGTCTGTACTTCTATGTCTGTTTTGAACCTGATAATGTCTAAATTTCAGAAAATGCAAAATACGAAACTTGTAGCATTTTCTATTGGCTGTTCGGAACATTTTGAATCATCAAAATCGGATCTCGATCAAGAGAGATATGTTTAAAATACTCAGACATGCCAGATCTGTCATTTGTGGACATTTTTCAAGACTTTGAGTCCAGTTTCGGACCTGATATTGTCCGAATTTGATAAAATGTAAAACACGAAAGTTGTAGTACTTTCGCTTGGATGTTCACAGCATCTTGAATCGTTGAGATTGGATCTCGAATGAGAGAGATACAAGCAAATTACTCAGACATGACAGATTTGTCATTTGTGGATATTTTTCAAGTCCACAAAATATTGAAATGAGAAAATTGATAATTGATCATAATCAATTTATGGCTTGAAGCCTAGATCACATTTGAGACTATAAGTCTCAATAGAATATGATAGACTCAAAGTTTATGTGATAATACTCAAACTTAAAGATTTGAGTTGATGTGTATTTCTCATTCATAGTACTATTATTCTATGATTAAGTACTATGATGATCTAAATCATATATATAGGCTTGAGGCCTACATCGAGTACACAAATTCAAGTTATAAACCTCATATATGTACTCGAAAAGATTATTTGTTGGTGATTCAATAATATGAAAAATATCACGAGGTTTGAAATTATCTTGAATGTTCAACAACAAAAAAAATATGAGATATGGATCATTTAAGTTGAAGATCCATTTATGTGTCATGAAAACATAAACTATTTCATGTTGGTGATATATGTTTTGAAGTCACAAGCCACATATTTCATACTTAAATGTGGCTACAAGACACAAACAAAGTATTTTGTGCCATGAAAATACATATACAAATTGGTGGCATGTGTCTTGCACAAACAAGTAAAAGTAACATAAATATAGTTACTTATGGAGATATAAGAGAATATTCTCCAATATATGTGATTTGAAATACTCCATCAAAATCCATACTTTGGATATATTTTATGCTCATGAAATAGCAACATGAGAACTAAAGTTGCTTTCATTGTAGCGAATCGAGAGAATATGAGGGCATATCGTATTTTAATACGAGTTGTGAGCTAAAATTGAAATATTATAAAGCTCGTTCAAGTTTTGTTATTCCATGAAGTGGATATAACAAATATTCAATATTTGAAGAGATGTCCTTGAGACAAATAGATATTTTGGTGCTTATTATATTACATTTTCTCTATCATCATTTGAAGTGGAAGAGAGATGAGAAATATGAAAAATATTGGTCATGTATCCATTTTATGATAAAACATTTTGATAAGTTTTATCAAGCACCAATATAAAAAATAACAAAAAATTGTGTCACATTTTGGACATGGCATATCTATCGCATGTTTATTACATGTAGATTACAATCGATTATTTATGCGATTAAATAATCTCTAATGGGAGATAATTATGTGACATAATTTGTCAATTGTGTTTATATGAGACAATTTTCCCGCCGTTAGGGGGAGATTAGAAGCCGATTTATTTACATAGAACGGCGTGAAATTATATAATATAATATGTCTCATCTTGGTTTGTGCATCAAAGAATTAACACACACATTACAAAAGAATACATTGCAACAATCTTATAAGTAAAATGCGAGATGCATTGATTGAAAAATGTGTTGCAAATGAATACCCTACAAGGGTGAAAAGAGAATGTCCGAGAAGGACATGTTGTACATTGTGATTGCATCGAGAAGTCCCTTGAAGGGTGAATATGGTACACTAGCTAACCAATTATAATTTATGCATATAAGAGGGGGAGATATTTATGTTGGTTCGAATGATTAACACCTAAAGAAGTGGGTGAATATCGTCTAACTAAAAGTCTGCTAGCGCTAGTAGCATTGTAATCTCATCCTATTACTTATCCCATTTGATGAAGGGAATTGTCTTACAGGCGATGTTGGGGGACGCCTCAACACCAATATCCATTAATATGATTTGAAAATCTTTGCCAATTACGGTGGCATAAATCAAATTTATATTTGGATGAGAAATTCATTGATGATTATACGGTAGATACCGAAATCATTTACAATCGAACCGAAATGCCAATAAAGAATTTGGCAAATAAATCATGGTTAGCTTGCTCTCTAAATGAAATAGAGAGACATTTGAGACTAGTAGTTCTGAAGTATTTGTTGTACCAATCTATCATTTTAAAGAATTAGAATATATTTGAATTGATTTTCATGTACCAAAGTGATTTTGTTAATATTGACTTTGAAAATATAGTGGACCTATAGTCCCTTATTACTCCCTCCATATTGTGAAACTCAAAAGCGCGCGTTTAAGTCCTTATCGGACATTTAGTGAAAGAAATAATGAGCTCAAGCACATAAAGTATTATGAAAACTTTATTGGTGCAAGATATAAAATTCTCTACTAGAGAAAAATAGATGGTACATGAAAAATATAGATCTCTAAAAGAGATCGTACCCACAAAGGCTATAATCCCTATAATAAATATAATTCTCCGAGGAGAATCCGGTACCGGAAAAGTGAAATAACAAGCTATGACTTGATGATGTAGAAAAATATGGGAAGCACAAAGATATTGTTGATAAATATTTGTGCAATTATTCTTCTAATAGTGAAGAGCTTGAAGCTCATAAAAGCAAATACATGTCGACATGCAATTGGCCATACAGTTAGAAAATGTAATTGGCCAGAGTATTTGAGATTTGAGATAAAATAAATTGCACATTGACTTGAAGTCAACACATATGAAGTTGTGGAGCCTTTAGTACAAAAGTGGGTAGTATTATCGCGGTACATTTGAATACCTTTTTAAAAATATTTTATTATGAGAACGATGCAATCAATTTTCGGTATTCAAATGACTTGACATACAATATGTGTATACAAATACCGCATATCTATATGGATCATCAAATAATAACAATGAAGTAAATTCTTGAAAATACAATTATGCTTGTAGCATATAATAAAAGGTCTCATGAGTTAGACCATTGTGATGATCCATACACAAATTAATAATTATGTTGGTATAGTCACTTTAGTGAATACCATATAAGCGAAATGAATAATCAAATGATTCGTTTATGGTATATATAAATGACTTAGTCTTGTGAGGCTCTTGAAGAGCTCACATAGGCATATTTGATGAAAGAGATTGAGATCAATTGAAGGATAAATTTTATAGATCGAACATTTGTTTTATGGAATTTGTTTCCATCATTTTATGTGATAAGCCTCATTAACTGATTGTCCGATCTTTGAATATATCAAAAGAGGCTGCCGAAATATTGAAGTTTTCTAAACTCGCGAGTTAAAGAAGAAAGATGATTTTTGCAATCATCATTAACTATATGTCGGGGATTATCATTGAATCATTGAGAAAATGATCAAACTCAATCTCATGTCGAATTCAGGGGGAGCGTGATCAATAATTCCAACATTGTACTCTTTTTCCTTCGTCCAAGTTTTTGTCCCAATGGGTTTTTCTTGGCAAGGTTTTAACGAGGCAGTGTGACGCTCATAAGCTTTAAATGGATGTGTACTCTTTTCTCCTTCGATTAGGTTTTGTCCCACTGGGTTTTCCTAACAAGGTTTTTAACGAGGCATATTCCATAGATGGTGGACATCCAAGGGGGAGTGTTATGTAACTTAAAGGTGTGGATGACCACCATTACTCCCACTACCACCACCATAACTCCCACCATCATCTCCACCATTATTCATCATTAAAAGTGTTGTAACTCTTGACCTTTGAGAGGTCTTTCTTGTACTATATATACAACACAATGTAAATGTATTTTAAACAACAAGAAGAAGAAGAGAAATACATATTGCATTCTCCCTATTTACTCTCTTATGTTCTCTTTGTTATGTTGTCTTCTTCTTCATTTTCTAACACACAGTACTAATTTTTACTTTTAAATAATTATTTACAAACACCAATTAAGTCAGGCAAATTCTTTTATTATGTTTAATCTAAATCTACCACCATTACTTTATCTTATTTAATTTCCTCCCCATTTATTCAACATATTATTCCCCTCTCTCACACAATAATCCATATGCATCCAATTGCACACGACTAGCTATTGCCATTTCTTTAATCCGGGTAAATAGCATAAACCCCTTTGGCCTATGTTAATTAAAGTTCGTACCAAACCCGTATGTGCTTTTCTATTGCATAATAAAATTCTCTTCTACTTCATTTTTCCTTGAATGAAATTTTTCCTAATAATTAACACCGTTAATTATAAAGAAGATTTTTATGCAAGTTTTTTGTATCTTATGGGGATTCGGTGTTTTTGTTTTTTGCAATAGAGGGGATATATTCAAAATTGACTTATTCATTTAAAATTTAAATTATTTTCTTAAAATTAAGTTGAAAATATATTTTAGGATAACACATTTATTAATGTACAATAGTCAATATATAATAAAAAAAAGGTGGCGGATATATGCAAGCCCATAAATTTCTTCGTACAAGACCACCAACGTAAAAATACTAATTTACCCTTAATGAAATTCAATCCAAATTAACATAAAAAAATAAAAATAAAAACTCATTTTCTTTGTGCAAGTCAAAAAAAAAAAAATCTACAAACACACTCATTATATCACAATTAAAAAATCTCCTTCTTCTTCTTCTTCTTCTTCTTCTTCTTCTTCTCCTCCTTCCTCACAAACCCACCAAGAACCATGAAACGAACACGGTCAAATAATCACCAAACATTCACAATAGAGTCGGAAAACAAGGAGATGGTGGTTTATGCGGGTGAAAATGTAATAAGATATGTGATAACCATTTATTTTAGCTTATGCGTTGTTCTTTTTTTTTTTTTTTTTTTAAAAAGCACCGATACCAAAAATCGGAATTCACACTCCGATTTTTTCAAAAATAATCGGTATACACGTGCCTTTGTAATCAATGAAAACTTATCAATAAATAAAAATCACTATGTAATTAATGAAACCACTATGTAATTAACGAAAACCACTATGTAATTAACGAATTCCATTACGAAAATCCACTATAAACTTATCAAAAACCACTACATACCTTTGTTTTTGTATATTGATAGGGCCCAGTTTGTCAACCCAACCATTCGTAATGGGCCTAGGAGCGAGAAGAGCAGCCCGCAGAGAAATTGGGCCAAGGGGAACGAACGGCGTGATAACTAAGCCCAATTATCGAGCAAAGCTTAGCTCATAAATTAAGATATGGTTTTCTCTCCAAGGCACTCAAACAGGGCCCAGTTGAATTGGACTTGGGCTAGAAAACAAGGCCCAAGCGAATTAA
Source organism: Erythranthe guttata (assembly GCF_000504015.1). The sequence goes on along the minus strand of NW_012192858.1, from coordinate 142,992 downwards.
TGGGCGATCAAAGCCCTCGTGATTAAGGCCGGGATAATTGCAAGAGGACGCGATTTCAGCATAAGAATAAGAGGAAGAAGCAATCAGATCTTCTATATAAGGCCCAAAATCAAGACCAAAGAGGAAGGACGGGAGTAATAGGCGTAATCTGCCCCCTTGATTACCGAGAAACAATTAGCTTATAAAATCCTTTGTAACCATCGTCCCAGAGGACAGGCAAGAAAAAGATACTCAGAAATAAACAAAGAAAAAGAGATAAACAAATATTTTGTTAGAATTTCTACCGAGGAATTTATAACTAAAGCCTTGGTGGAAAATTCTTGAGGGTACGAACTTTCGACACCTTCAAGTGGCGCCGTCTGTGGGAAACACGAGTCAGAAATAAGGCGTGAGCAACATCATGAAGGGAGAAGGCATCTCTAAACGGTTAGAAACCGAATTAGGGACTAAAACTCCTCCCACCAAAAAATCGAGAGATATCATGGATGTGTCCCCTCAGGAGATCCTCCCGAATAATACATCTGTAGGCGAAATGCCCGATCGGAACCAGCTAAATAACAAGGAGACTCACGGGGATAAAACTAAAGAAACTACTCAAAGCCTCATGGATCTGCTAGACCAGCAAACCGCTTTGGGCGTAGAACAACGGAGACTAGCAATACATAAAGAAGAAATCCACAAGCTCGAAGGCGAACTAAAGGAGGCTCGAGAATGCGAAAAGAAAGAAGCAACGGCCACAGAAAAAAATGCGAGGGAGGAAGAATATTTATCGGCCCAGATCAAAGCTCAAAAAGAAAGCATTCGGAAGCTCGAGCAGGAACGCGAGAATGGCGTTCTTCGAATGCAAGATATGAAGAAGGAGCTCGCTCAGTTACGAGAACGGCGAACACATACCCGGGGAGGGCCTCCATCTAGCATGCCACGAGAAGGGCGAGTAGACGTAGATCTTTCGGAAGGAAAAGAAGATAGCTTCAGTTCCATGGATCAAGAAGATGCGACTAAAGAAAGAAGAAACGCCAGGGAGGTAAGGCAACACCATATTAATCGACCGATGGATATCGTAGAAGCCGGACCGTTCGCGTGGAATATCTTGCAAGATCCGTTGCCGTCCACATTCACCCCTGTAGGATTTTTTTTATGATGGTATAGCCGATCCTTTGGACCACCTGTACCGGTTTAAAAGTATAGCAACACTGCATCTGTATACGGATGGTATACGATGCCGCGTATTCACCACCACGCTAATAAAGAATGCCCAACTTTGGTTCAACAGCCTGCCCCGGGAGTCCATCACCTCATTCGAGGATTTCAGCACGAAATTTTTGCGCAACTTCTCAAGTTCAAAAAAGCAGCAGAAAACGGCGATGGTGTTATTCAGACTTAAGCAAAGAGAAGGGGAAGATCTGCGCGAGTACGTGAAACGCTTCTCCGCAGAGAAGCTAGAAATCCCTGTGACACCTCCCGAAATCCTCGTCAGCGCGTTCATTCAAGGATTGCGAGATGGAGATTTCTTCCGATCGTTAGCCAAAAGAACTGCCACGACCTTCGCTGAATTGTTGGAACGCGCAGAAAAATACATCAATTTGGAAGAGTGTCGCAAGATGAAAGATGGGGAACATACTAGAGATATGGGGAGCAGCGAGAAACGCATTGCACGGGCTCCACACAGAGGCAGCGAACAATTTCGAAATAATGTTCGGTCATTGATGGAAATACAAGAAGAACAGCCGGAGACACGTTACTCCCCTAGTGCGAGAAGGAGCAACCAGTTCCCTACATCAGGAGGACCCAGATTCAAGATAGGAGATCCCCGTTTCGACAGGTATGCAGAGCTCGCTTCACCCAAATCTATTATTCTCGAGCGTATAGCCAAACACCCCAAACTACGATGGCCAAGGGGGCATAGCGAGCCACCAAGGGGAACAGCAGTCGCGAGCGGATATTGTCACTTCCATAATGATTATGGTCATGATACCAATGAGTGCTTCACCTTGCGAGACGAATTAGAAAGATTGGTGCGATTAGGAGCCTTGTCGGAATATGTCATGGAAGAGAGTTCTAAAGGAAAAGGAGATAGCGAGAAAAGGCGAAGAGTTGGAGAAGATGAGGCAGAACCTATAACAAAAAGAGGGTTCATCAGTATGATCATTGGTGGCCCGACAGACGGAGATTCAAACCGAGCGCGACGTTACCGTCTTCAAACCATCAAGAAAGCCGAAATCAACCAAATTAGCGTCAAGGCTGAAGCTCACCCCATTATTTCCTTCGGACCTCACGATTGCTGCGCCCTAGATACACCGCATGCAGATGCACTAGTAATAACCTCTAACGTTGCTGGTTACGATGTCTCGAGGGTCTTCGTGGATAATGGCAGCTCGGTGAATGTTCTATTTTATGACTGCCTACAGCGCATGGACCTCGAGGTAGACATCGCCCCCGTATCCACAATGTTATATGGTTTCAATGGAGGATCAGTTCGCCCGTTGGGCCAAGTGAAACTTACGGTGTCTCTAGGAACGGCCCCGCTCGTGAAAATCAAAGCAGTTAATTTTATGATAGTAGATGCGCCAGAATCCTCGTATAATATGATCTTCGGGAGGCCTTTGATTAATACCTTCCGGGCGATACCTTCAACTTACCACATGAAGATGAAATTCCCGGTAGGGAACGAAGTCGGAGAGGTCATTGGAGATCAAACGAGTTCTCGATCATGTTACGTGGAATCAGTTCGTCAAGGGGAAAAGAACAAGAGGGGCAGAGAACCGCAAGGCGGAACCATAGATGGAAAGAAAGTACGGACCAACACAGCGGAGGCAACGGTGACCCACGCTAGCACCAGCGAAGAACTTATAGAGGTCGAAGTGATACCCGATCGCCCAGAATGTATCACGCGAATAGGGTCTAGCCTGGATGAAGAAATGAAGGAGCAGCTGATCGGTTTGTTGCGAGATAATTCGGACGTATTCGCATGGAAGTCGGAAGATCTCACTGGAATAGATCCAAGCGTCATGGTCCATAAGCTACACATTAACACGAAGGTTCGACCAGTGAAACAAAAGAAGAGGCATTTCGGGGCCATCAAAGATGCTATCATCAAAGAGGAGGTGGACAAACTCCTGCAAATCGGACACATACGCGAAATCCAATTCCCTGAATGGCTTTCAAACGCTGTTCTAGTAGCAAAGCCAGGCGGTAAATGGCGCATGTGCATAGATTTTCGGGACCTCAACGCCGCATGCCCTAAAGATCACTATCCGCTCCCCAGGATAGATCAGCTGGTAGATGCTACGGTAGGATGCGAATTATTGAGCATGATGGATGCATCGCAGGGATATCACCAAGTCAGACTAGACGTCATAGACCAACCTAAGGTTAGTTTTATCACGTCGGGGGGCACATACTGTTATCAAGTTATGCCATTTGGTTTAAAAAATGCGGGTGCGACATACCAAAGGCTAGTAGACAAGGTATTTGCTAAGCAATTAGGGCGAAACCTAGAGGTGTATGTAGATGACATGCTGTTAAAAAGTCGCAAAGCCACATCACACATAGAGGACCTCGAAGAAACCTTCTTAACACTGCGGAGATATGGCATGAAGCTGAACCCTGCTAAATGCTCCTTCGGGGTCTGCACCGGAAAATTCTTGGGATATATGGTCACTAAACGGGGCATAGAAGTTAACCCAGAAAAAGTGAAAGCGATCACGGCAATGACTGCCCCGAGGACGATCAAAGAAGTACAAACGCTGGCGGGGAAAGTCGTAGCACTCAGTCGGTTTGTATCACGACTCGCCGAACATAGTTTTCCTATTTTTCGAGCGTTACGAAAGGGGAAAGAGTTCGCCTGGACGAAGGAATGCCAAACCTCCTTCGAGAATCTGAAACAGGTCCTTTCGAAACTCCCTTCGCTATCTCCCCCAGAAGAAGGAGAAACTCTCTGCATGTACCTAGCCGCAGGGAGTGAGTCCATCAGCTCGGTATTGTTCAGAGAGAAAGACGGAAGGCAGTTGCCTGTGTATTATGTAAGTAAAATCTTACAAGGCGCCGAACTTCGCTATCCCGAGGTCGAAAAGGTTGGTCTGGCACTCATCATAACAGCAAGGCGATTAAGGCCATACTTTCTATCCCATACTATAATAATAAGGACCAGCTATCCTCTACGACAGACGTTGGGGAACGCCGAAGCATCTGGGCGCATGGTCAAGTGGGCCTTGGAATTAGGCCAGTACAATATCGAATACGAGCCCCGGACCGCAATAAAGGGGCAAGCGCTGGTGGATTTCCTACAGGAAACCACGCGCATTGAAAACTCACAGCCATGGGAAGTATATGTGGACGGATCTTCCACAAATCAAGGCGCAGGAGCAGGGGTGTTGCTTATAAAGCCCAACAAAGAAGAGTTCCACTTCGCCATAAAGTTTAATGTTAGAGCATCAAATAACGAAGCCGAGTACGAGGCCTTGGCGCAAGGACTAGAAATAGCACAAAGAATGGGCATAAAAAAAGCCAAGGTTCACTCCGACTCTCAATTGGTCGTGCAACAACTAGCGGGGGAATATGAGATCAAAGAAGTACGAATGGAAGCATATGTGAAAGTTATCAAAACATTGGTCGAAAGCTTTGAAGAGTGCGAAATCATCCAAATCCCGCGAGAATCAAACACACAAGCTGACTTCTTGTCCAAAATAGGCAGTTCATCCGCGGACTGCAGCGAGCGGAACATAACCATTATCAACTAACGGACGTTTCTTAGGAAGTGGGAGTGAAAAACTCGTTGCAAGGGTAGAAGACCAGGAAGATTGGCGAACACCAATCATTACTTATCTCAGAGGAGATACAATCTCAGACCGCCGCACGCGAGAACGAATGGAATACAAGGCCCGGCACTTCTACTTAATAGGCGAGACCCTGTTTAAGAGATTGTATTCGCATGTAGATGCTAGATGTCTAGGAAGCAGCGAAGCTGAGTATGTGCTGAAAGAAGTACATGAAGGATGGTGCAGCAACCATGAAGGGGCGAGAACTATAGTACAAAAGCTATTAAGGGCGGGATACTACTGGCCCACAATGAAGACGGAGGCCACGCAATATGTAAGACGATGCCCTAATTGTCAAGCACATGCCATCGTAGCACGTCAGCCAGGGGAACCCATGAAAATCATATCGTCACCGTGCCCTTTTGCGCAATGGGGGATAGATCTGGTGGGCCCATTTACCATGGCTATTCGCAGAAAGAGATACCTGATCGTAGCCGTAGACTATTTTACAAAGTGGGTAGAGGCCGAGGCGTTATCGCGAATCACTGAAGATGAGGTGATGAAGTTTATTTGGAAAAACATTTGTTGCCGTTTCGGAGTCCCTAGAATTATTATATCAGATAACGGCACGCAGTTCAATGGTAAAAAGATAACGGAGTGGTGCACAGAGATGAAGGTCACCCAACGTTTCACATCTGTGGCACACCCACAAGCAAACGGGCAAGTCGAAGTAATCAACAGAATCTTGGTGGACGGCATAAAGAAACGCATGGAAAAGGCAGGCGGTAGTTGGGTAGAAGAATTAGATTCGGTTCTATGGTCTTATCGGACATCACCTAAAAGGGCTACCGGAGAGACACCTTTCAGTTTAGTTTATGGGATGGAAGCGATTGTGCCTGCCGAGATAGGCTTGGAATCGTTAAGGGTTCGCGAATATGATGACAAAGAGAATGAAGAAATGATGCGAGAACACTTAGATCTTTGCTACGAAAAGAGAGAAGCAGCAGAATTAAAGATGAGAGATAGCAAAAATCGCATCAAAGTCAGCTACGACCGAAGAGTCAATCCGAGAAGTTTTCAAGTAGGCGATCTTGTATTGCGGCGAGCCGATGCACTGAAACCCACGGGCAAGCTAGAGGCTAATTGGGAAGGTCCCTACACAGTAACGAAGGTCGCAGCGAGTGGCGCCTACGAGCTACAAGATCGAAAAGGCAAAAAGATACCAAGAACATGGAATGTATGCCATCTTAGGAAATTCTACGCATAACAGATCGCAATTACAGGTTAGCAAAAAAAAAAAAAAAAAAATGTAATTCTCCTCAATAAGTGAATCTTTTCGCACATGGGTTTCGGCCCCGTGGTTTTTCCTCTCACTTCGAGAGGTTTCCACGTAAAAAAAAATCTCTTGCATGTGTCTCTTTTTGTTTTATTGCAAAAACAAAAAAAAAAAAAAAAAAAAGGGAAGGGTTGGAAGATCCCCGTGGCTAAGGCCCAAAAGGTAGTCGCGAGCATATAGAAAGGGTTGGAAGATCCCCGAGGCTAAGGCCCAAAAAGTAGTCGCGAAAATGTAGAAAGGATCGGAAGATTCCCGTGGCTAAGGCCCAAAAGGTAGTCGCAAACATATAGAAAGGGTTGGAAGATTCCCGTGGCTAAGGCCCAAAAGGTAGTCGCAAACATATGAACAGGGCTGGAAGATCCCCGTGGCTCTGGCCCGAAAAATAGATGCGAGCATGTAGAAAAGGGTTGGAAGATTCCGGTGTTTTTGATCCGAAAGGTAGCAGTGAAAAAAAAAAAAAAAAAAAAAAAAAAAAAAAAAAAAACTCGCGACGCGATCCTGGAGAACCTGGAAAGATCAATCGTCTTGTGCGAGCTAGCCCATCAACATACACAATGACAAGCCATACTAACATAAACAAATTGCAAGGTATGAAAACACATCTCATAAACTAGCAAAAATAGCATAGATGGAATATTAGTTTAAGACAGCAAAAGAAAAAGAAGAACACAGAATGTTTAAACTCCAACAGATTGTAAAGGAAACTACCCCTAATCTATACGGGCGACCCTTCGGCGAGATCATCCGGAGTCGCACCACCTTCATCACCAACAGGGTTATAAGCATCAACAGCATCTCCCAGAGCATCCTCTTCAGTATCTCCTCCAACAACCGCCGCCGTCGAAGGACCAGCCTGCTCGGATGGGCGAGGACATAGTTGGTTCGCAACGGATGAGAAGATGGGCGTCCACCAAGCTAAGTTCGCGGGCTCAGAAGGATCTCCTCCCCAACCGGGGATGTTCTGACTGGCTTTCTTTGACATCTCTTTTTCATCTAGCTTCAGCGAGAACCCCGCAGTATCGATCTCCGCTTGTGCAACCCGAATCCCTTCTGACCAGAAGAATTTGGAAACGGGAAGAGCTCTCCGGAAGAAAAGCATGGATTTCCAAAGTCTCGCCAGAAAAGCCTTCACGAACTCGTCCCTAAACCGCTCTCCAAGGGGAGTATGAAGGAACTCCATCCGACCCAAACGGCGACCCTCTTCATATCGCAGAGAATTGTTGTTCATGGCTTCAGATAGTTGGCTAAGGGTATGCTTATGCTCTTCCTCCATCAAAGCCATCTTATCTTTAAGCGAGTCGACCTCCACGCGCAAATTGCTCAGGTCTTCTTCCAACCTTTCGTTTCGCTTCTCCACCAGCTGTTTCTCGTCATTCAGCTGCTTGCGATCTTTCTTCAACCGGTTATATGCCTCGCGGAGGGTATCACTTCGCTGGGAAGGGCAGGTGGCCCACAAGGTTTGCAACTGTACAAGGACTAGAATGGTGAGAACATAATCCTTCAAAAAAAAAAAAAGAGAAAGAGGAGAAGAAGTGGAATAGCCAATATACCTTGGCCAAATGATAATTTGAACGGTCGATGCGATGATCCAAGCTCATCTTGCCCCACAACTCGCGATCTCTAGGAGTCGCCTGCTCACGAAATATCTTGCCGATCTCGGCACCATCCTCGCATTCAGCAAAACTAAAGCCCTCCCTCACAGGAGTCAAGCCTAATTGGGCCTGCACCCCAACGCCCGCACTCGAACTCAAATCGATAATATTTGGGGATTGATGATCTGAAGAACCGCGAGCCCTTTTGCGCGACGAAGAACCAGTCACGACTTCTTTCTTCTTGCGTTTCTCCGAAATGTCCATCTCGGCGACAACGTCAACATTATCAGGCAACATCGGCTGCGAGGAGGAATGTTGGGCCAAGTCGCCAATATGGGTAGGAGCCATCGGGTTCGTCTCGCCCTCTGGGAAGATATCAAATGAACTCTCTTCGCTGTAGAAGAGTTTGTTGAACTCCATTCCTAAAAAAAAAAAAAAAAAAAAAAAAGAAAAGGTAGGGGTCAGAGTTAATAAAGGGCACAGTGATGCGCGCTGACAAAATCACATAAAGAGAACAAGGCTATACTTATGTTGTGGTAAGGAGTGGCAGTCGAGCTGAGCCACCTCAAGCCAAAATGAGTTAAGATGCGCTAATTCCGAGTTAATTTTTCCACGTGGAACCAACCCGGGCGGACTAGATCCAGAAAATTCCTCAAAGTAGAGTCCATACGGGGTTTGTCGAAAGGAGGAGTCGCATTTATCATGCGAGTGGGAAAAGGGAACGGGGTAGAGGAAGAAACATAGACATAATATCGATCCCAATAATGCACCTTATTGGGATACTTGTCCATGAACTTGGTACCAGCACGGGCGGCCAAGTAAAACATATAAGGGGAATATTTTTTTCGCAATGAAACAAGCGAATAGGAGATCAGCGGTCGGTTCTATTTTTTGCCACGACAATACACAATAGAAGACTGACATAAAGCGAATAGAATTGGGATGGAATTGATTGATAGGAATACCATACTTCTCAGAAACTATGACGAAGAACGGATGAAGGGGAAGAGCGAGACCAGCATAGAACTGGCCTAAGTGAAAGGTTACACTGTTAGGAGGAGGAGAATGAGGTCGCTCATTCTTGCGAGGGGTCGCAATAGAAAAGCCTGAAGGAAGGCCCACGTCGCGCATAAATAACTCTATATGGCGAAGTGTCACAAGGGAGCTCTCTGAGAGTCCTGCTTCTCCTGATTGGGCTTTTTTCCTAACCTTTTGGGTCACCGGCCGAGGCCCAAGGTTTATAAGAGGGCGAGATGTGTCAGAGAGTGTGCCAGAAGAGGAGGAGTCGGAGGATGAAGAACTAGAAGACGAAGACGACCCTATGACTAGAGAAGAATCCTCATTTGGAGGCAGGATACGCTCGACGGAAGAAAGAGGACGAAGAGATGACGACGAAGGATCGAAAGCCATGACACGACGACTAAGGAAATTACAAAAGCAAAGAGGAAGTTTCTATAGACGAATTAAAAAGCAAACAAAAATATATGAGGCAGAGAACGGGGAAGTACCTGATGCCTTAGAAAGAAAAGGAGGCTAAGGGACGCGCAAGGCTGGATTTCACGATGAGCGAACTGGAATAAAAAGAGCGAGTATAAAAAAGGCGAGGCGAGATAGTAAGTTTGGTAAAAGAAACGGATGAAATGGAAGAGACGGTATATATAGGGGAGGGGAAAAGGTAAGGTGAAACGATCCCGCAAAAGGGACCATTGGATCAAACGGTGATGAAAGGCCGAGATTAAGACACGAGATCCGGGTAGCTGTAACGGTGGACAGGTGTCTCGTCACGATTGAGCGGCGACAGCTATTGAAAAGACGAGAAGACGGCATGTTCCCCACGTGCGAAAAACGGGGGGCTCGAAACACAGAGTAATTATGACGGAGCATTGGGAAGGGACGCACGTGCAAAGAAATAAATGCGTGGTGGAAAAAAGCTCACACGAAGGATGGTGTAAAACCCATTTACTTGTTCCCGATTTTCCATGGTTCCTCCTCTCACTTCTATGTTTCAATCCACACCAAGTGTATTCTCCAGCGAACTATGTTTAAGTTCACTCGAGAATAGGGGGGACTAGATGATAGGGCCCAGTTTGTCAACCCAACCATTCGTAATGGGCCTAGGAGCGAGAAGAGCAGCCCGCAGAGAAATTGGGCCAAGGGGAACGAACGGCGTGATAACTAAGCCCAATTATCGAGCAAAGCTTAGCTCATAAATTAAGATATGGTTTTCTCTCCAAGGCACTCAAACAGGGCCCAGTGGAATTGGACTTGGGTTAGAAAACAAGGCCCAAGCGAATTAATGGGCGATCAAAGCCCTCGTGATTAAGGCCGGGATAATTGCAAGAGGACGCGATTTCAGCATAAGAATAAGAGGAAGAAGCAATCAGATCTTCTATATAAGGCCCAAAATCAAGACCAAAGAGGAAGGACGGGAGTAATAGGCGTAATCTGCCCCCTTGATTACCGAGAAACAATTAGCTTATAAAATCCTTTGTAACCATCGTCCCAGAGGACAGGCAAGAAAAAGATACTCAGAAATAAACAAAGAAAAAGAGATAAACAAATATTTTGTTAGAATTTCTACCGAGGAATTTATAACTAAAGCCTTGGTGGAAAATTCTTGAGGGTATGAACTTTCGACACCTTCATATATATAAAATGAACAAACCAAACATTTAAGGAAAAAAAGAAGAAGAAGAAGAATAAGAAGATGCAGGCCGACATAATTGGAAGATGGCCGAGAGAATCAACATATGGATATGTCTAGAACCCCAAAATCGAATAAACACGTCATCCGCACCACCACAAACCATGAATCTTCCTTCAGCCGCTGCAGTTATTTCTGATGCAACGCCTCCACCGTCATGGGGTGCTAGACTGCCGCTTGAGGGCGGCACATCTGGCGTTGGAGAGATAGAAACGGGACGGCCAGTGGTGCAGAGGAAAACAACTAGTGGCGGTTTGAATGAAAGAGATTAAATAAGGAGAATCCTCAAGACATAAGATGAGAAACGTGAAAAGAGAGATGGGATAAGAAAATCAAACAGTGACTAGGATTACACATATATCAAAAAGGTAAAATAGGGTTATTTCTTAGTTAGGGGTATAATAACGATAATTAATTATTTTTATTAATAAAAGCTATTTGGGTTTATATTAAAAATAAAAAATAAAATTGGGCTCATTGTAATGATACTTGTGTAAGGCGTGATGTTTGTCAAATTTTCCCTAAAATATATACACCTCAAAAATTCAATTTAAAACACATTTTGTCCCCTTGTCACGTGAGAGTTAGATGCTAACGGAAAGCATTATTTTTGGGCCAAAATTGAAATTTAATATTATTTTTGGGCTAAAAAATAATTAAAAGTTTAAAGTACTAAAGATAATGTTAGAAGATGATTTTATTTTATTTTATTTAATAGTTAATACAATAATAAGACGTAATCAGATATGAAATTGTAATATCGATTCTCATCCATTTATATGTTGGGGTAATGGCAAATATGCCCATGACAAGGTCACTAAATTAAAAGAGGGACATTCAACTTTTTTGTCTTTCAAATAAATCCAACCAACCCATTGAAACTTATTTGCAAATAAGAAAAATCATTTTATATATATCAAAATTACCCCCAATTCATTGAAACCCAATTCAACTCCTATTTCATGATTTACACCCCAATTTAGCCCAATTTCTTTAATTAACCAATTTTAACCCTAATTTCAATTTTGACCCCAATTTTGACCGGCCACCACCGGAGACCGCCGGTCGCCGGCGTTGACTGCCGGTCTCCGGCGTTGACTTTTTTTTTTTGAAAAACTTTTTTTTTCCTGAATTTTTTTTCCGACCGGTCAACTGTCGTTGACTGCCTGGTCATCGGCGTTGACTTTTTTTTTTTTTTCTTAAAAAAAATATTTTAATTAATATTACTGTCTTGGCTGCTAAATTACTGTCTCCGGCAGTTATTTAACTGTCGGAGACAGTAATTTAACTGTTAATTGACTTTTTTTATTCTTCAAAAATATTTTAATTAATATTAATGTATTCGTTGCTAAATTACTGTCTCCAGCAGTTACTTAACTGTCGGAGACAGTAATTTAACTGTTAATTGACATTTTTATTCTTAAAAAAAATATTTTTAATTAATATTACTGTATTCGTTGTTAAATTACTGTCTCCAGCAGTTATTTAACTGTCGGAGAAAATAATTTAACTGTTAATTGACTTTCTTTTTTCTTTTTTTATTTTTTTTCTTAAAAAAATTATTTTAATTAATATTACTGCATTGGATCATGGTTATCGGATCGTAAATATATCTCGTATCGTTTTGCTCCACATCTCGTACCGTATCGTTTATCGTATCGTATCGTATCGTAAGATATTTAACCAACTATTAAACTGGTAAAATATATATATATATATATATATATATATATATATATATATATATATATATATATATATATATATATATAAGAAAAATATTAGAAACATGTAAAATTTAATATTTTAAAGTAAAATACTCATTAAAAAAATAGATCCAAAATTCAAATTCAAGTTTCAACATCAAATTATAAAATATTGACAAAAATCATAATTGTTCATTAAATAACATCATCGAAGTTCAAATTCAAATCCCTAATTTATAAAATAATCCATCACTCGAAATTTTGAAGATCAATGTCACTTAAATCTTCCTCATCAACCAATTTCAAACAATTGTCTGCATCTTCATCTTCATCTTCATCTTCATCTTCATCTTCATCAATCTCTTCAACTTCATCGACTCTAACTTTGGCCTTTCCCTTTCTTCTCTTATCAATCTCAAACTTGGCATTCAAATTTCTTGGACACACATATATATATATATATATATATATATATATATATATATATATATATATATATATAAACATTAAATAATATTGAATGATAGTATATTTTTAAACAAAAGAAATATACATAATATACCTCTTTCCCGTTTTGAGCTTGAAGCTTCTTCACTAAAGCTAAAATCTTCATGTACATCCATCCATGCACTATCTTCAGGTAAGCAAGGGTCTTCTTTTTCGGTGATCCACTCGTCATCAGATTCAATATCCGATAAGCATATTGGATCATAAGCTTATCCCTTCTCTACTCGAATTTTTTGTCGCGCATCAAGTTGGAGATTGTACTTAACATAGACAAGTGCATTAAGTCTTTGTTGCTCCAAGCGGTTTCTTCTTTTTGTATGCACTTGTTCAAATGTACTCCAATTCCTCTCGCATCCGGTAGCACTACATGTGAGACTTAAAATTCGCATAGCAATCTTTTGCAATTCCTTTACTTCTCCACCATAACTTTCCCACCAAAGAGCTATTAAAATAAAAATTAATATAAAATATAATTACCACAATAAATACATTAAGTAAATATATAGTAATATTTAATTAAAAAGCTACATTTTTTAAAAGTAAAACCATAAGAAAAAAATACTAGGCTGTTTTTTGTCCCTTGTTTCCTTGGCCATTTTTAATCCAAATAGCCCGTCCGCTCTTTTGAATTTCTCAAGTTGTGAATCAATCAAAATTCTTGTCCTGGTATCATCCGCAATCATCATCTCAATGGTTTTATGCAAACCATATATGACGTCACTATTTGGCTCGAACCCCTCAGCATAATGAAACCTAATAAAAATATAAAATAAATTAATAATAAACATTTTTTTATGAAATTCAAATTTAACAAAAATAAATAAAAAAAATTATTACTTAGGATTAAGATAATATGCCGCCGCATGAAGTGGTCTATGAAGTTGCCGGTTCCAACGGAGATCAATTATTTCCCATATCTTCTTATACCTCGACTTCACATTATTGAAGTTTTGAGCTATTTGATCTTTGGCTCTATCCATTGCTTCATAAATATATGGCATTGCTGGTTTTGAGTCACCATCTACAAGCCTCAATACTTTAACAATTGGACTCACACATCGCAAACAATATTTGATAGAACTCCAAAATTTGGCATTGCACGAAACAAGGTCCACTACTTCTTTACCATCATGCTTACGAGCATAAGAACTTGAAGTCCATACTTCCGAAACGAACATGGACTTAAGAGCACTTTTTTGATTCAAGATGCAGCTTAAAGTAAGAAAAGAAGTTGCAAACCTTGTTACGGCCGGTCTTGCTAATTCCCTTCCTTTAGAATAGTCTCTGAACAATCTTAGAACCCATTGATGTCTATATATGTAAGTGGTGATCCTTTTGGCGTTTGTAATGGTGGAATGGAAGATCGGAATTTTTCCAATATCTTCAAGCACCAAGTCAAGGCAATGGGCAGCACAAGGAGACCAACATAAACTCTTGTACTTCTCTTCCAACTTCTCCCCGGCAGACACAAGATTAGAAGCACCATCAGTTACAACTTGAACAACATTTTCAACCCCAATTTCTACAATCGTCTTATCCAATAACTCAAACATTTTTTGACCATCATTGATCTCATTACTAGTGTCGATGGATTTCAAAAATACCGTCCCACTTGGACTATTGACTAGAAAATTAGTGATTGATCGATATTTTCCGTCGGTCCAACCATCACACATCAATGTGCATCCCCATCTTTTCCATTCATCTGTATATTTCTCCATGGAGATTTTGACATGTTCAACTTCATCCCTAAGGTAAGAAAATCTTACCTCATGATAAGAAGGAGGCTTCAAACCTTTACCATATTCCCCAACCGACTTCAACATTTGAGTAAATAAGGGGCTTCTCACCAAGTTGAAAGGTAGAGCATTACCATATATGCATCTACATATGTCACGAATCACTGACTCTCTATCTTTCAGTGCTACATTCATCGTTGCTTGTTTCAATGTAGGCTCCTTTTTATAGAAAAATGGATGTAATCCTCCTCTTTCTTTGCCAACATCTTCGACTATTTCTTCATCCAAAACTTCAAGATTATTTGCCTCATTCTTCGTTTTTTTGCTACTTAACAATTTAGCAAATATTTCCTTTACTTCATCTCCTTCTCACAAACCGTACACTCATTACGTATTCCGGCAAGATGATGTTTCATTCTCGTAACGCCACCCCAATAATCTTTACCACAATAATTACATCGTAGATGTTTCGTTTCTGAAGGATCAACGACTGCACAATGGTTCCATGCAATATCCTTACTTCTTTTTTTTCTAGGAGCCATTGCAATCCAAAACACCCAAAAGCCAATACAACCACAAAATATATTTTTTTTGCGAAAAAGTAAGTGCTGAAAATTGCACAAACCCCCCAAAATATGCTGAAAAATGCAAGAACTACCCCCAACAATGATGAAAATTGTACAAGCAAACCCCAATTAATGTTGAAAGTTGCACAAACACCCCAATTAATGCTGAAAGATGCAGAAACACCCCAACCAATGCTGAAAGTTGCATAAACACGCCAACCAATGCTGAAAATAGCACAGCACCCCCCAACTAATCTGAAATTTCAACCAATCACCACAAATCAACGAGCCCACCTCAAATTGAACATACCCATGACAAAAAACGAACAAACTCAGACCTGATTAAACGAAATTTTGAAGAAATAAGGTTGTAGATCGCAAGCCCGTCCCAATTGTGCAAAACCCAGTCAAAATTGCCCTTGAATTGGTGTTGAATCTCAAACAAAACGCAAGAATGAATTGAAATTAAATATTAGAGTTGAGATATTGTGAGGATTGTTGAAGAAATTGAAGAGAAGAGTGAAAATTAGGTTTGGGAATTCTTGGGATGTTGAAGAGATTCTTCAAATTCGTTTTCTTTTTCAGCCGATTGAGTTTCCTTCTTTTTTTCCTTTTTTTTTTAACTTTTTTATTTGGGTGGATAAATATCGTATATATCGTATCGTATCGTGATACTGCGATCCGATACGATATATCGCGATATTTTTCCGATATTTATGAATAATCGATACGGAGCCCGAGTTGTATCGTTTTAATAGATACCGTACCGTATCGCGATATATATCGCGATATTAACTACCATGCATTGGATGCCTAATTACTGTCTCCAACAGTAATTTAACTGTCTTAGACAATAATATTAATAATATTACTGTTCGGGAAAATAATATTCATAATTTTATTGTCCAAAACAGTAATATTACTGTTTGAGACAGTAATATTAATTAAAATATTTTTTTTCTAAGAAAAAAAAAAAGTCAACGCCGGAGACCGGCGGTCAACGGTGGTTGACCGGCCGGAAAAAAGTTTCAGGAAAAAAAAAGTTTTCAAAAAAAAAAAAAATAGTCGACGCCGGAATCTGGCCGGAAAAAAAAAATTCAGAAAAAAATTTATTTTCTGAAAAAAAAGAAAGTTTGGAGGTTAATGTGATATATTTATTTAAATTCAGGGTCAATGTGTAATATTAAGAAAGTTAGAGCATAATGGGTGGAATTGATAAGAATTATATTATGGAGGGTGTTTTAGACTAAAGACATGGGGATGAGTTTAATTGATAGACTGTTTTTTTTTTTAACCAAAATGCATTTAAGTCCCATGTGATGGGCCTTTTTGCCATTTACCCTTATATGTTTAAATTTTTGTAATTGTTTTGGTTGGATTATTTGGATTTAATTATTTTTTAGCCTCAAAGTCAATACAATATTAAATTTCAATTTTAATGTGAAAATAGTGTTTTCAGTTAGCATCTAACGCCTCAAAACAATATTAAATTTCATTTATTTATTAGATCCGTTACAATACTTGATTAAGAAAATAATAAACTATTTGTGGAATAGTATCTTAAAATCAAGAAAGATTACGAAAATCAGTGATATGGAAGTTTATATATTTTGGAAGATTAGTCAAACTGATATGCTAAATACCGTACTAAAATTACAAAATCCCACACATAATCAAACTGATATGTTAATTACTGTTTCAATTTTTTTTAATAAACATAGTAGAAATATCTAATAAACAATACTACATATGTAAAACATGTTAATAATTAAAAATTATTAAAAAGATGTTTAAGAGAATTCTTGAAATCATAATTTTGGTACGAGTATGTTAAATTCGTGTTTGTTTTTTAGTCGCCTTTAAGAGAATGCCCTAAAAAAAGAGTGATAGATAGAAAATTTACAATATTAGAGAGAGAAACTTTTTTATTTGTGTGTGCGATTAGTAAATTTTAGTACGGGATTTAGCAGTCCACCCAAACCAAATAGGAATTACATTTTTGACTTGGTAAGTATATTTTTTTCAAAGCTTGATCATGGTCAATAATAATAATAATAATAATAACAATAATACCTAATTAATACCAAATATTATAATAATCAATGAGTTGGCTATAAATATCTCAACATCCCAATTCTTTTTCACAGAGAACCTCAAGAGAAAAAAGAAAGAAAAAAATGGCTACAGATTTCCCTCCTTATCCCCCTTGTGCAACTTATCCATGCAGAACTCGTGAATGCTGCGGTCTATTCAAATACAAGACTGAATGGCCGAATTTAGTTGGAATGGCTGCTGAACAAGCGAAGGCAATTATTGTTAAAGATAACCCTATTGTAGCTGTTGTTCTTGTGCACAAAGACGAGGGTGTAGTCGACAATTTTTGCTGCAATCGTGTTTGGCTTTTTGTCGACGACAAAAATCATGTTTCTCAGGTGCCTATGGTTGGATAGAAGAATTAAGATATCCCAAAATAATTAAATAACTACGGCCTTAATATATAAGGTTTCAATAAATATTTGAAGTGGTGCAGAAGAGACTTTGATTCGATGTAACCCATCATATATCTGTATTACTACTCAAAATTGATCTTTTTTTTTAAATACATTTTCTAATCATTCATGTCAGTCTATTAAGTTTTGCTGGAAAAAAAAAACTTTGATAAGTTTTGAGTCCAATAAATGATTTTTCGTGATCTGGGCCAGTTTTTACAAATCGCAGCACAACTCATGGAATCGAGCCCAAAAGCAAGTTAAGCCCGCTGATCTGTCAAATTCAATCTTGACCGTCTATTGCGTGAGATTAATCTTGATCGTTCATCTCTTCTTTCTACTCTTTCTCTCTCAAACCCTAGCAGCTCACTTTTAAGCTGCGTTGATTCTCTCTCCTCTAATGCCCTTCTCTCTCTACAGTGTTTCGTCACCCATTGTTGTTTTCCGGCGACAACATCACAGGTCTAGCTGGAAAATGGGTGTCCTTGCCGTCGCAATACATTTAATTTTGAGAGAAAGGAGGCGTTTCCTAAATAGCATACGCACGTTAAGGTGTCGGAACTCAGACCTTGGTTCCGGCGAAAACCCCAAATTAAATGATAATCCTCTCACCTTAAAATGATAATTGGATTGTTTATATGCTAGATTTATTTGATTATGGGCCTAATATATGATTTCGGCCTTTGTTAATATTTGGGGGCTTCACAGTACTAATTTTTACTTTTAAATAATTATTTAAAAACACCAATTAAGTCAGGCAAATTCTTTTATTATGTTTAATCTAAATCTACCACCATTACTTTATCTTATTTAATTTCCTCCCCATTTATTCAACATATTATTCCCCTCTCTCACACAATAATCCATATGCATCCAATTGCACACGACTAGCTATTGCCATTTCTTTAATCCGGGTAAATAGCATAAACCCCTTTGGCCTATGTTAATTAAAGTTCGTACCAAACCCGTATGTGTTAATTAAATTCTCTTCTACTTCATTTTTCCTTGAACGAAATTTTTCCTAATAATTAACACAAATAATTATGAAGAAGATTTTCATGCAAGTTTTTTGTATCTTACGGGGATTCGGTGTATTTTTTTTGCAATAGAGGGGATATATCCAAAATTAACTTATTTATTTAAAATTCAAATTATTTTCTTAAAATTAAGTTGAAAATATTTTTAAGAATAATACATTTATTAATGTACAATATGTAATAAAAAAAGGTGGTGGATATACACAAGCCCACAAATTTCTTCGTACAAGATCATCAATGTAAATATACTAATTTATCCTTAATCAAATCCAATCCAAATTAAGATATATAAAAAAAAAAAAAAAAAAAAAAAAAAATCATTTTCTTTGTGCAAGTCAAAAAAAAGCTACAAACACACTCATTATTTCACAATTTAAAAATCTCCTTCTTCGTTTTCTCCTCCTTCACAACCCCACCAAGAACCCTAAACATGAAAACGATCAAATAATCACCAAACATTCACAATGGAGTCGGAAAACAAGGAGATGGTCGTTTATGAGGGTGAAAATGTAATAAGATATGTGATAAACGTTTATTTTAGCTTATGCGTCGTTCCTTTTTTTTTTTTTTTGAAAAAAAAAGCGCCGATATCAAAAATCAGTATTCACAGTCCGATATTTTCAAAATAATCGGTATACACATGCCGATTTTACAAGCAAAAATCAGTATTACAGTGCCGATTTTTCTAAAAAAATCAGTCGAAACTTTTTTCGAAAAAATCGGCGCGTACACGTTGATTTCCCAGCTCCGATTTCAATTTCAAAATTTAATCCTAATCGACCAAACCATGACAGCCCAACAAGAAATAAGATCGATTATGTCACCACGCATATTTATTAAGGAACCAATTATCGTTTTCAAGGAATCAATGCTCGATTAATGTTTTCGAATTTACCAACAAATTTTTTTTATAAAAAGTGGTGGGTTCGTGGTGGTGGTGTGCAAGTGCGTGGGTTGTATGTCGGCGCCGGTGCGGTGTCGATCTCCCTGGTCGGTGTCGCATCCGTGGTGTGGCGGCGGGTCGGGCACTTCTTTTTGTTTTTTTTTTTTTTTTTTTTTTGGTCTTGAACAAATTAAAAATAAGAATATAGGGTTTGTGTTTGTATTTTGGTAGTATTTGTGGATGAGGACATATTCGTCCTCTTTGATCTTCATATAAAAAAAATAGATAAATTTGTGGGCTTGAACTAAAGAACCCTTTTATGTGTGGTTGAACAAAGAAAAAAATATTCATATCATTTTAAATTTTGAAAATTGTATTCATATATTTTAGAAATTATTTCATCTTGTCCATTATAATATTATATTTATAAAATAATAGAATACAAAATGTCTTTCTACTTCTTACTTGTAGATTTAAAAAAAAGTTACGGTCACTCCTAAGGTAATGTCAAATTATGAAAATAAATTCTCATATTGGGTAATTACAGTCACCTCCTTAACTATAAATATTCTTACATGTCCATCCTTATGGTGTCAAATCTAGTGAAACCATTTAGATTATGTGGAATATTCTTCAGTTTGTACCCGTTTTACCATATTCGAACTCCACATTTTGAAACAAAATGATCATACAATGTGTTTATTGACTTATAAATATCAGATTGTGGTGCATCAGAAATTGTATTTTTGCACAAAATAAGTACAAACAAGATAACATTCCACATAATCTAAAAGATTATGTTGAGCTTGACACCATAAGGGTGGACGTGTATAAAAATTCATAGTTGATGGGTGGTTGTAATTACCGAAACATGTGAATTTTTTTTCGTAATTTGACCTTAACTCGAGAGTGGCCGTAATTTACCCTTTAAAAAAGGATATTACCAATAAGCCCATCATTGACAACTTATTCATATCTAGGTTCAACCATAAAACTTATTTACAAAAAGACCCAGACATAATCCAAAGTGTCTAAATGATCAAATTATCCCCTCATATTTTAATATACTCTAATTTCATCTCTTTAATCTCAATTTAATCTCAATTTGACACCAATTTCACAAAAGATTCAGTTGACCCATAATCAATATTTGACCTTAATTTTAACTATCGCCAACATTATTCACTGGTCTCCAACATTTTTTTTTTCTGTCTTCTTTTCTTTTTACGTTGTTGCTGATCGGCGGTCAAGGTGTGTCTCAGACGGCGTTAACCTTCTTTTTGAATTTTTTTTCTTAAAATATTTTTCAGAATTTTTGGACCCGTGTAAAAACATTAATATTGTTGTGGTTGACATTAATATTAACTATACAAGATTTTTGGGCCGTACGATTCATGGGATTGAAGTAAAACTAATACAAAGTAAAGTTCAATTTAAACGACAAAACTGAAGTTTCAATTCATTTTGACGTTTGCTATATGTGGTGATGATAATCCCCCATCCATAATTTTTTTTGCTATATTTATTAATTTAAATTTATGTTTTTGAAGTAAATGGTTGTATATTTATCTTATCTCAGTTAATGTAGAGGTTTGACGAATGTTATTCTTTATCACCACCAATACATGCCTCAGTAAATTTACTGTAAATCAATGATGCCATTAAACCTCAAAAGTTTATCAAGAATAACTTTACTTTTATCAATAAGATAACAACAAAATCTTTTTCAAAACAATTAAATATTTTTTCCATAGGATACGTAGATTTAGGGCCAAAAAGTCTGGATAATAACGGATATATGAAACTTAATTATATTAAATAAAATAAAACAATAAAATTAATTAAATAAATAAAATGACAACTATAACTATCAAATGAGTGAGGAGAACTTCATAGGGTTTAGTAGAAGCAACCTTACTATTATTAATAAGATTACTATTTTACTCATTAATATTGATATATTACTGTTTAACACTTAACACAATAATATTAATGCAATAAAATCACTATGTTATATATTAAATTTAGTTAAATATAATTTGCATCCGTAAAGTATATGAGTTGTAAACTTATCTATTTGGGCCCTGTTTGGTTGGCAAGATAAAAATAGCCAAGATAAGATTAAATAATCTAATGAAACCCAATTATTTTATTGGAGCTTGAAACGTCTAACAAAAAAAAAAAAATTCATTAGAAGGTAAGATAATCCAAGATAAGGCAAGATAAGTCATGATTATATAATTTTGGCAAGTCGACCAGACAATTTATTGAGGATACCAAACATCAAATTAAGTCCAACTATTTAGTTAATTATAACTTATCTTGACAACCAAACGGGGCCATTGAAGTATTAAATGTAACACTTATACCTCGTTAAAAAATCTAATAATAAAATTTCAACTTATATGACATTTTTTAATTCTCATAATCATTAAATAAATGATGATTTTTTTAAGAAAAAAATGGACAAGAAAAAACGTGTAAGAAAGACATTTTTGGGAATAAGCATGGAAATAGAGATCCGGTATGGGGCTCTTGTGGGAAAAGAAAAAGACAGAACTGGGCTTCGTGGCAAATAGCTTTTTGTAATTTATAAATGGGTCCCTAGATCTTGGGCCATAGGCGGCTGGCCCAGTTGACCTGGGCCAGGACGGGCCTTAATTCGCACTATAATGATTATTTATTAGGTGCTATATGACAAAACCCCAATGAAATTTTATGTTTTGATAATTCATTTTTTAATTCGAAATATGACATACAGTTAAACCTTTACAAATTAATAAAGTTGAGATCATCAAAATCTCATCAATTTAGTGAAATATTAACTTATTGATAAATTCATAATTATTAAGTTATACATGACATACAGTTAAACCTTTACAAATTAATAAAGTTGAGATCATCAAAATCTCATCAATTTAGTGAAATATTAACTTATTGATAAATTCATAATTATTAAGTTATACATTAATTAATAATTTACTAATTTATGAAATTATTTTTATTATTATTTTCAATAAATACATTTTCTTTAATTTTTTACGTGTATATTATTCATTGTACCATTAGTTCAATGCACTATAGTGCCCGTTTCACGAACGGAAGCTTTTAAAGTAGCAATGATATAGAACGATTTTATGATGAGTTATGAGAAAACTATACCGAAAGTTCTAATCATGTTAAGAAAAGTGAGGAATGAGATTGATGGTAATGCGAACTTCAACAAGAAACAGACAACAATTAAATTATATTGTATTAAGCCTTCATAGATGTATAAAATATGTATTATACCATGTAATTTAAGAATTATTTTTATGCATTATTACTTTATATATTATATGGGGCTTCTTAAATTTTTTGAATGTGTATTATCTTATAAATTTAGCGAATTATTAATTTACCACGTTATCCCCGAGTCGGGACCGGAAAAAATTATTATTTAAGCGAGGTTATATATTTATCGGGTATTAATTTATCGAGATTCTACTGTAAACCCATTCGACTTAAATTATCTAAAATGTCCCTGTCATACACTTTCTCCAAAATAACTACTCCATACATATCACGGCATTTCAGTTTTCTATTTTCTCATTCCTTTTCTTTTTTGATTTTTTTCAAACAAAATATGGTTTTTTTAATTTTAACTTTTTGAAAAATATTTTTATTTAATTTTTCTATTTATTTACTTTTTTATCTTTTTCCAACAAGTTTAAAAAATATGGTTTTAACTCCCAATTCTTTTATGTTTTTTTATTTCAAAATTTTAATTATTTTTTTTATGGGTTACAAAAATTAAATTCAACTATATACTCATCGAAAACTACTATTTTTTTTCGAACACCACTTTAAAATTACCTTAAAAATCACAGTAAAATTGACGTATCAACTTTAATATTAACATAATCCCCAACAAACTTATCGAAATCCACTAAATACGTATGAAATTCACTATGAATGAACGTAATCCACTATTAACACAACTCAAAAAACAACGAAACAAACTCGCAAATCCACTATTCATAAATCCACTAATTCGAAACGTAAATCCACTATTGGAAAAACCCACTATTTGGTCCAGGAAAAGTGCAACACCACCACCACCACCAACAAGGATCGCGAGACTTCATTCCGAGTGTTGTACTACGGTGATGCCACCACTTAAGTGTCATTCACGAACACCCAAAACACACGTTCAACGACAAAATCCCTCTCGTGGAACTAACAGTGGTGCCATATGTTTCCAACCAAGTCTCCAGCCTTCTTGGTGGCCTTTGCGGCATCTTTCCCCATTTACACAAAACATCCTTAACCTTGTCTCATTATCTAACATCCCTCCTCGCCACCATTGCTCGATCTATCAAGAAACTGTAACAATTATAATAAATCAAAGACATATCAATTCAATTCATTCAAAACATCTCCCTTTCCAAGCAACTTAAAATCCACTCAAATGTTATCGAAATCCACTATAAAGTTATCGAAATTCACTACAAAGTTATCAAAATCCAATAGAAATTAACTTACTCCATAACCAAATTAACATAACCTATGTAACTATCAAAATCTACTATTAAACTCTTTAAATAAAAAAAATCACATCAAATAAAAAAGGATAACAAACAAGTGGTAAAAGAAAATATCAACATTGATTTGCAACTCCATCGGAGATCCATTTTCAACCAGGAATTGCTATATGATAAGCAAATCACAGATATATATATATATATATATATATATATATATATATAGAAAGAGAAAAAACAAAGGAGGAATTAAATAAGGTTTATGGAAAAAGAAAATCAAATGCCCTCTTAAATTTTAGTAGCAGTAATGAAGATTAAGAAAAAAAAACCTCTTTGTTTAATTATATGTTGTCACCACCCCACCGCACGTCAATGTACATTTGGTAGAAGGCGACGAGGTCTTCGGAAACGAGCTGGCAAATAGCGTAGATCTACTAGGTGTAGCCGCAACTCTTGACGTGGATGCACAAGTCAAATCCGGCAAACCGTTGGCTGGCGATGAGGAGGAAGAACCCAAACACATTGTCTCGTTTTGAGGGTTGGTAACCGATCTGAGGCGCCTGTGAGAGAGAAGCCGTAAAAAGAAAGAAAAACGATGAAATAGAATATAAGAGAGAACGGTTGAGAATTGTGGTTAGGTTAAAAAATTAATTAAGGGTAAAATAAGTTGAGTGCGTAATATTTTAATTTAATATTAATTATTGGATTTATGTTAAAATGGGGAAGAAAAATCGGCCATTCCTAATAGGAGTTTTATACGAGGAGGTTTTAGCAAATTATCCCTATTTATTAATGATAATTCATAATTTTGGAATTGTCAAGTTGAAATAAAATTTATTCTTTGGATTTGTTATTAATGACATCACCCACCGGGCGGTTTTGACCAGGAACCGACCTAGAACTGTCCTGTTGACTGAATTATCCTGTTGACCAAGTTTGAACCTGCGAATATTATTTAGGGTAAATGAGTGATAACTCCATAGTTTTGAAAATATATATGAGGAGGTTCAATAAATTTTTCCGCCCGAGTTGAAAATTCAAATTTCAATCTTAATTTGTGAGACCTCTGAGCTACTTAAAATACCTGTTTGACCCTTTTAGTTTCAATTTACCCTAATCTTCTCTCTCTTCCACTCACACCCACAACAACCGCCATTATCTTTTTCCCCTCTCCCTCTCTGCATCTCTCGTTCTCTCCTTCTCTGCATCCTCGTTCTCTCCCTGCATCTCTTGTTCTCTCCCTCTCTGCATCCATCTCTTGTTCTCTCCCTCTTTGCATCCATCTCTCGTTCTCTCCCTCTCTGCATCTCTCGTCCTCTCCCTCTCTCTAAATCTATCGCCAAAAAAGAAATATATAAAATCACAAAAGTCTCCGGGCAGCAGAGAAGAAGCTGAAGAAGAGCATCGACTCGGTGTTTTTTTTTTCCGATGAAGGTTATGAATTCGCTTATCGATAAAACTCTTCACCTTTTTATGTTTTTTCTTTCTTTGATGAAGACCAACTGAATTCGAAAATTTCAAATCGTGATCCAACGATGTGTATCCAGATCTAATGGTGAGTTTCAGATATGGAACCAGTGGTGTTTGATATGTATATAGTTACTGCATTTATAAAAAAAAAAATTCCAGATCTACTCTGTTTTTTTAAGATCTCTGAACAATTAATATTAAGAATATTTTTCTTTGCATTAATTTGACTTTTTATTTTGTTTGATTCTTGCCTTGTTCATTTTTATAATAAATCATATGTAATTTATTTCTTGTATTTATTTGAAGATGATTAGAAATGCCTCAAGTGCGAGAGCTTTGTTTCTCTGCGGTAGAAACTTAATCAGTAGTGGTTACTTAGATGGGTGATTTGGAGCATATGAATATACAGTTATATGTAGTCATATACAGTCATGTGTAGTAGTCATGTATAATCATGGCTACATAAAACTATACATGACTATAGGACTTGTAGTATACTATAATCATTTGTAGTCAATTTCAGTACAGTAAATTTAACAAAAAAAATAATAAACATCATGTTTTTTTGTATTTTTCATGTAATCTAACTCGCATGTTCCATTTTGCTCTTTAACTCGTATTTTTTAGTCGCAGGTGTTGCTTTTATAATCTTATGACATGCAGAGAATAAGATGCGGTGAAGTGCCTCATGAAGTTGGATTCATACAACAGTAGTCTAGACTTTATGTTACTATAGATAACTATAGATAATTGTAGATAACTATACTCACGTGTAGTAACATATAATTATATGTATGCAATAGGTTTTTTAATGTACAGTAATGCTTGTTCATGTTTGTAAAATATATGCATGTGATTGAGGTTTTTTCATTTTTCGTTTGTTAGTTGATTTATAATATCAAGATCCAAATTGTGAATTTTGTAGCTGGTGCAGATGAATTTTGGTGCAGATGAACTTTATCTTTATTTATGGATCCATATTTTAGTAGCTATAGACATTTTAATGTAAAAATTAATTATCATCATCTATTTATCATAAATTGTTCACTTATAACATGTATTTTCTACAATTTTGAGCCTCAAACACATCTGAACAAAATACTAAATTTATTTATCTTTAATATTCGATATTGAGTATAACTAAATTTTTATCCTACTCTCAACCGTATCATCCTCTAAAACCGATAAATCCATGTTCTTGGTTATTAATGATGATTAATGGCATGATATTCTCCCAAAATAATGTCGAAGGAAAAAAAAGTTTGAAAAAAATATAATGATACATATAAGTTTTGAATTTGTAAATAGAGTGTCTATGTTTACTAAAAATATACGTGTGATATTTATTCAAAATAATATCGTTGAAAACTTCTAAAAAAATTTAACAAAACAAGATGGTATATATATTAGATTTTGAAATTTTTGAATAAAAATGCGTTACATTTACTAAAACTCGTCCTGCATTTAGTAGCACCCTAATTTCTTTAGTTAAAAAGTTTTATTATAACTAAAGGAGTTTCACAAGCTTCTTCTATTCACACTTGATTGATGTACAGAGAATGAATTTATACAAGATAATTGACTCAATCAAGCCTTATTGAGTTATTCTAATCACGTCAAATCTGGAGGAAAATATTATAACAGAATCACGTAAATAAGGGAATTAGCTAATCATGTAAATAAGGAAATAAGCTAGGATGGAGTGATATCCTTGATATGCCCCCGCAAGATGGCATGTCGGTTAGAGATGCCAATCTTGGATCGTAGACTCTCAAATGTTGGGCCTGAAAGAGGTTTGGTTAGGAGGTCTGCCAGCTGAGCTTTGGATGAAACGTGAGAAACACGTAATTGGCCATTCTGAACAAGCTTTCGAACAAAGTGATAAGCCACTTCAATATGTTTCATGCGCGAGTGGAACACAGGATTTGCGCAAAGATAGGTTGTCCCAAGATTGTCACAGTAAATGACCGGTTGAGTGGCAAGAGATATTGAAAGCTCGTTGAGAAGGCCTTGCACCCAACATAATTCCCGTGCAATGATAGCAACAGAGCGATATTCTGCTTCAGTGGAAGAACATGCGACCGACCGTTGTTTCTTGGAACTCCAAGCAATAGGGTTACGACCAAGGAAGACTATGAAAGCGCTTGTAGATGTGCGATCATCTTTGTTGCCAGCCCAATCAGCATCTGAAAATGCATGAAGGGAAAGTGGTGAATTACTAGACAAGAACAACCCAAGGTCAGAGGTGCCTCCCAAATAGCGTAGAACTCGTTTTACAGCTGTCCAATGATTCATAGTAGGTTGATTGGCAAATTGAGCAAGTTTATTTACCGCAAACGCTATGTCCGGACGCGTGAGCTGTAGATATTGTAAGCTCCCAACAATTGTTCGATATTCTTTAACATCATCAAGATGAGCACTGTCGGCGATAGATAAGGTGTTGCCCGTCGATAGGGGTGTCTTAACGGCCTTAGCACCAATCATATTTGCACGACCTAATAGCTCCATGATATACCGTTTCTGAGAAAGAAATAATCCATGGTTGCTTCGAGTTACCTCCACACCCAAAAATAAGTTCAGATCGCCTAAATCTTTGATAGAAAACCGTGAGCCGAGTTTCTTGATAAATGTCTCAATGGACGAGGAGTGATTTCCTGTGATAATCAAATCGTCAACATAGACAATTAAATATATGATGATGCCATTATGAGCAAAGATAAATAGGCAGGTATCAGATGCAGAATTAGTGAAGCCAATGGAGAGAAGAAAATTTTGTAACTCTGAGAACCACGCCCTCGGTGCTTGTTTCAAGACGTAGATTGCCTTATGTAACTTGCATAAATGATTTGGAAATGCTTCATTTATAAAGCCCGGTGGTTGAGACATATAAACGTCTTCGGTCAAGTGACCATGGAGAAATGCATTATTAACGTCCAATTGCCGTAGAGACCAATTCCGTGAAACTGCGATAGAGAGGACAACTCTAACAGTTGTATGCTTGGCCACAGGTGAGAACGTCTCGTCATAGTCAAGACCTGGCCGTTGGTGAAATCCTTGGGCAACAAGACGTGCTTTGTATCGACTGACTGTTCCATTGGAGTTGTACTTTATCCTGAAAACCCACTTGCAGCCAACAACATTACATGAGGTATGGGAAGCAACTAAGGACCATGTTTTCTGCTTGTTCAACGCATCAAGTTCTTCTTGCATGGCAGCTCGCCAACGAGGATCTTGAAGAGCAGTAGACACAGATTTTGGCTCTTGAGGTTTTGAATTTTCAGTGGAGTTTGGTTTTGTAGTGGAAGAAATCAAGGAAGGAGTTTTGGGTTTGGATTTTTCCGTGGCAAGGCAAAGACGCTGATTGGGTTTAGAAATATTATTTTTGGATCGAGTTATCATTGGGTGGCTTGGATGAGTTGGTGGTTGTATGGAAGATGAATGTGCAGTAGAACCAGTATTTGTGCAAGATATATGCATACCTGAAATGTTACAGGAGGAGTCCATGCTTTCGCTTGATGAAGGAGCATCGTTGGCGACATCATCAACCATAGGGGAGGCTTGAGCCGGCGGTGGAGAGATTGATGTGGTGGATAGTTAGTGGTTTGGGATAACAAAATGAGACGGAGCCCAAGCAGCAATTGGTAGTTCGGTAGGCCGAGTTATGGGTGTTTCTGTACTAGTGTATGGGAAGGAAGTTTCGACAAAGTCGACATGACGAGAAATATATAAACGGGATTTCACAGGGTCAAAGCACTTATAACCACTTTGATTTTCAGCGTAACCGAGAAAAATACAAGGTGCAGACCTTGGTTGCAACTTATTTTGGTTATATGGTCGAAGCCATGGATAACACAAACATCCAAAAACTCGAAGCTTTGAGTAATTTGGATGTCGGCCAAAAAGGGTTAAAAATGGTGAATTATTATTAAGAATTGGTGTGGTCATGCGGTTAATTAAATAAGTTGCAGCCTGGAAAGCAAATGACCAGAATGTTAATGGTAAGTTTGCCTGATGAAGTAAGGTGAGGCCTGTCTCCACAATATGGCGATGGCGGCGTTCGGCAGTAGCATTGTGTTCAGGTGTATGG
Organism: Erythranthe guttata; assembly: GCF_000504015.1. Next base: position 113,596 of record NW_012192858.1, on the reverse strand, counting down.
GGTGGTGTAAGGAAATGAGAGATTCCATTTTCTTCAAAAAAAGAACGCAAATGTATAAATTCTCCACCATTATCAGAGTAAAAGGAGATAATTTTCTTTTGAAAATAGTTCTCGACAATATTTTTGAACTTAGGAAAAATAGTGGAGACTTCTGATTTTCGTTTCATCGGAAAAAACCAAACATATTTTGTGAAATGATCAACAAAGATTAGATAATACCGAAAATCGTTTATAGATATGATAGGTGCCGGACCCCAAACATCGGAATAAATCATTTCTAATGGAGAAGAACTTTTTATTGTAGATTGATAAAATGGAGATTTGTGCATTTTATTGCACTTGCAGGAATTACAAAAGAAGTGTTTGTCTGTGGTGGGGGACGAGATATGCATAATTTGGAGAATTTGGCGAAGAGTTCGAGTAGGAGGATGGCCTAGCCGCCGATGCCATTGTGGAGCAGTAGTAGTGGCTATTGTGTGGGCTTGTGGTTGTATAGGTGTTGCTGGTGTAGTGTTAGGAAAATTGGTAGGCCATGGATATACGCCGTCTCTAGGCTTCCCTGCCAGTAGATGTGCCCCCGTTCGATAATCCTTCACAACAAACGAAAATGGTGAGAACTCGACTGTAACATTATTAGTAGAACATAACTGATACACATATATAAGATTCTTTTGCATTTTTGGGACACAAAGAACATTAGAAAGGTGAAGAGAACGAGATAAACAAGGTAATGAGAGAGAACCCGTATACGAGATTTGATGATTTTTACCATCCCCTAGCATGATTTCCTCACTACCATCATATTCAGAGTGAAGAGATAAATTATGGAAATCTTGCGTAACATGGTGGGATGCACCGGAGTCCAAAAGCCATGTAGTGTCATTGTTGGCCGATCGAGAGGTGTAGTTAGCCTGGGGTTTTGGATTAGACGGCCTGGTTCCATGGTTGTTGCTATGTGGTGGTTCCGAAAGCCACGGAGATAGAGCAAGAAGTCTGCGGCATTGTCGAGCAACATGACCAGGCTTCTCGCAGATCTGACAAGTTACTCGTGGACGGTTGCTGTGATACCCTTGGCTGAAAGAAGGCCGAGATGACGGATATGGTGGTCCTTGATGCTTTCCAGAAACAAAGGAACTATGAGACGATCTTTGTCCACGATAGCGAGAGGAGGTAGATGGTTTGGCAGCATAATTTGCAACAATAGGAGAGGTGTTTGCGGTCTCGCGGGAGAGATACAACTCAAAATCTGTGAGTTTTTCATGAAGTTCTTGAAAGCTAATGCTGGAGTCACGGGCTCGAAATGCAGCAGCAATTTCTTTATATTCAGAAGGGAGACCATGGAGAACGTGTAACACGATTTCATCCATGGAAATACGAACACCGGCGGCGGCTAATTGCCCGGATGTCTGCTTGATCTTTTGAAGGAACTCAGTAACCGACATAGATCCTTTCTTCATGCTGCTTAATGATTCTCGAAGACTCATAATACGGCTTCGAGATGGTTTAGCATAAGTATCGGCAAGAGTGTGCCATACGTCGTAGGAAGTCTTGGCATCAACGACGAACGGAATGAGTTCGGCTGATAATGAACCAATCAAAGCGCTGCGGAGTAATTGGTCTTGACAAAACCAATATTCATTCTGGGATTGATCAATGGTTGTTTCGGTTTCAATGAATTTAAGAAATTTGTAACCACATAGAAGTGAATACCATTGGGTGTGCCATGACTGGTAGTTTGTGGGTGTAAGTTTAATGGGAGTTTGGGTTGCGGCATTGATGGAGATGAGATGATTGTTGGTTGAAGTATCGATAGTTTGTGGTGGGAGGGATGCGGGTGTAGTGGGTGGAGTGGTGGTGGGGGTGGAATTTTGGCTATCACCAGCCATAGTTGCAAAGAAAAAAAAATGAAAAAAAAAATAAAAAAATAAAATATGAATTGGTGGATCAGAGTTGCCGTGAGGCTGGTGGCTCTGATGCCATAAAGGAGTTTCACAAGCTTCTTCTATTCACACTTGATTGATGTACAGAGAATGAATTTATACAAGATAATTGACTCAATCAAGCCTTAATTGAGTTATTCTAATCACGTCAAATCTGGAGGAAAATATTATAACAGAATCACGTAAATAAGGGAATTAGCTAATCATGTAAATAAGGAAATAAGCTAGGATGGAGTGATATCCTTGATAATAACCATTAGGGCTGTTTTGGTTTCTCGGAAGAATAAATATGGGATTGGACTATTTATATTGGATTGGGCTGTTTCAAAAAGGTAATAGTGAAAGTAGCCCATCTTTGGTTTTTCGTTCTTGGGCATTTGGATAAGTGCAGCCCATATCAATCTCATCTTAGGTTTATTTGACTAATTAAGAATACAATGGGAAAATACAAAATTACCCTTTTGAGCCCATTAGAAATAAAAGGTAATCGGCTGATGTTGGTCTGTATTCTAGAATTGATAAGTCAGATTTTTTTCCCCCAAATTAACAAAACCTAGGTTTAACAGCACGCCTCATTTTTCTCTTAATTCTTTTCCCAGTTGTACGAATTGTGTGTTGAGGCTACTGATACGCGTAAAACCTACGTATAAATAACCGCAAGTGTACAGTATCGCGTTTTGTAGAATAGTGAATTCCAGATATCGATCCACAGGGAATTAAGTTCCTAAATCTACCAAGTACCGTAATTATACTATCCTAAACTCTATCTAGACGAAGGAAATAATGGGGGATGAAATGAATCAAAAAGGAAACAAAAATAAAAACAACGGTCCGCCAGTATAATCGAGGAATTCCGACGTGTGATGGCTTCTAGGGTAAAATCCACCAGTGTACTATCGATAAAGATCTACAAATCGAAATCTATTGTCAGTTCTATGTTCGCTAACCCAGACACTAAAGTACCCTAACCCCCGTCTCCAGTGTAGTTAGAGTCTACCCACAGGTCCGACGTCTCCGTTCAGAACCTGATATTAAGAGAGCATTTAGGTCAAGTCCTTAAGGGCTACCCGAGGTGCATCACGTCTCCGTTTCCACAACCCGAGCTATGTTTTCCTAAAATCAAACGAGAAATCCTCTCTCGAGTTCATTCCCATTTACAATCAATTCAACTGTTGGCCAAACAATCGAAAGCATTTAATACAGGAAAACATAAACATAATCAAAGAACGACAAATAGATCACAGATCTGGAAATCAAAATCAATATATACAAGGTTTCATTTCCCTAAAAGAAAATGCTCAGTTCATTACAAACATAGCATCAAAATGAAGAACACGAGAAATCATAAACAAAACGTAAAGAAAAGCTTATGAAAAACCCGAGTCGAAACCCTCGTCGAAGCTTCCCGCGAAGAACTGGCGAGAACCGAAGAGAAAACCGAAGAAAAAACGAAGAAGAGGTCGAGATATAATCGAGATATTCGAGATATCGAAAAATGAAAAGGAGACCTTCTATTTATAGTGAAAAATCAAAGAAAAATATCTAGTCTCGATTTCTGTGCCCAGATCGCGATCTGGGCTTCTTGGATCGCGATCTGGCAACCTTGAAAACTGTGAACCGCCTTCCCAGATCGCGATCCAGGAAGTGCGGATCGCGATCTGCCCCAATTTCTCGCTGCTACTGGAATTTGCCACCAGATCGCGATCCGGTGATTCTGGATCGCGATCTGGCCTCTGCATCAACTTCAAACACTTTTTTCACCCTTTTTCAGCCCGAATTCGACTATTGTGCATTTCACAAAAGTTGTAGCCCTTGAAGTTAGCTTTCTAAATCCACTTGAATCAGCCCAATCGGAGGTCGTATGCAAAAGTTATGCTTGAAATACCAAACACTGCCACAATCCGCGAGAATGCGCTTTTGCACGTGTTTGGTTTGGTTCTCGGCTTCGCTTCCAAAATCGTCTCGAATCGGCAAAAATAGCTTATCTTTACCTAAAATATAAATAAAACAAAAACAACATAATATATACAAATAAAGCCGAAAACTCGGACGAATGAAGACCAAAACACGAAGATTAGATAAGTAAAAGTTGTGCAAAACGAACACTTATCACACCCTCAAACTTAGATCTTTACTCGTCCCGAGTAAATCAAAACAAAACTACGACACAAAAACAAAAACGACAAACGAAAGAAAAACTAAACCTAGGCCACTAACGTAGGGAATCACGATTGCATTTAGCGTATGCAACAAGCCTTTGAACCCCTGGGTACCCCCAAAGGACGAGTTGTGTCTCGTGAGGGTTTTCAGACAACACACCCACAAAGTTGCCGGATTGGTCAAAGCATTGCAATTAATTCCAAAGATGAAACGAGCTAGATAACCTAAAATCTTAGAATGGCATACGGCTTAAGGTATTCGACTTTCCTACCGACGCAATTAGTTGTTTCTACACCAAAATGAAAGATAGACTCAAGAATCCGTAATTAAACAATAAACACAATCATCGAGGGTTTTGAGTAGAAATGTGGACGAAAAGTAAGTTTTGATTCTGAAATTCAAAAAATTGAATTGGGCATAAGTAGGTCAATTTATTCAATAGAAAAAAAAAATGACAACAACATTTTTTTTTTGTTTTGGTGATTTTCATCACAATTTTTTTCCTTTTTTCATTTTTTTTTGAAACGGGAATAATCGTGACTCGTGCAAGGCTCGACACCACTGTGTTATCTCCCTGACCCATGTATCGAACTTTAGTCCAAGAAACCCCCAAGCTCGACAGCTCGAGAGACTTAGGCGACGAGGTGCACCCAACGGGTTAAGCTCGAGTCAGAAAGGCGGGGAAATCAGAGCGTGAATCACAACAATACCACAAATTATTATTTTTATCTTTTTTTTTTTTTTTTTTTTTTTTTTTTAAAACAAACATAAAATAAAAACGTAAAGACCATTGATAGAACTTTTAGCCAACAACTGCAAATCGTGAACACATAATTCAATTCTAACTCGCCCCCCAAACCTCAGACTATTATACCCCTCAGAAAAGTGCGCTCAAGCTTAATCGGAAAGGATTCGAAAGGCTACCCACACAAGTTGCAAAAACGCAGTCGGAAGGTTCATCTATAATTAGCCGGTTATCCATAATTTCAATTTTAAAATCAACTAGCCCATCTACTAATTCATTAATTGCTTTGCTTCAATAGAATCCGGAAATGCAACTTACACTCGATCCTAAATGAGATGCATGTGACAAACATAACACAATTACGGAAATTGAAATACATAAATGAAACTAAATTATATGATATGCATGCAAAAGACCAAATCAAAATAAGCTAAACTCACCCCCAAACTTAAATCATGCATTGCCCTCAATGCGAAAAATAAAAGAAAGGAGAAAGAAATACGCCCTGAACAGTCGTGCCGCAGATTGATCAGTGTTCTACGGTTGCGAAAGTGTTCTTTGGTTGCACGGGGTGCCATGAATTTTGGCACCGAGGGCGAATTGCCAGAATTGCCTAGACTTCCCGACTTCTAACTCTTCTTTTCTTGGGAACGAGATACCGGCAAAAATCAAGAAAATGGGTGAAATCTAGCTTAAACCAAAAAAAAACAAAAAAAATGCTAAAACGACAAAAACGACAAAAACAAAGAAAATAAGAAGATAAATAAACAATGGGTTGCCTCCCATTCAGCGCCTGTTTTACTGTCGACGGCTCGACACAATTTGGACGGATTATGTCCAATCCAAAGCCTTGTAGATTGCGCATCCATCTGTCAATCTTGATACATACTTTGCAATCATATCATGGACTAGATTGCAATCTTTTAATGACCATCCCAACCCATGGTACTTTTCGTTTGCTTTGGAAATCAGTCGGTAGGAGACTAGGATGGGTTGCTTGCCTACCGATCCCTCAAACTCGTATACAAGATACTCGAGCTTTGGAGAAAGCTCTACCTCAAATTTGAAACTCGTCTCCTCGCTCACACTCAAATCTGGAATAGCAATGTGGATAGGATTATGTTCGTCAAGTTCCTCTACCATCATCTTCATCCCACTCTCATCACACGCTAAAGTATCTACAGAACTGGGATGAATAATTCCCTCAAGGTGCTCAACCTCATCGTTTATACGAAAATCTGTAAATACCTCGTTGTCTTCATAAAGGATGGTCGGATGTGGTTTGTGAATGTGACATCTCTTGAAATTTTCGAAAATATTTGCCAAAAAGTGGAGTTCTTCTTGTAGATAGCAGAAGTGCTCATTTGTTTGTGCAATTCCATTTTCTGGGTTCAACCTTCGATGTCTTTCAATATCCTCCAACTCATGTTGAATGTAATCAGCTCTGGATTGAATCTTGCAAAGAGAGAGATCATAAATCGAGGCCATCGATGTATATAAATCTGCAAAAACAAATGAAAAAAAAAAAAAAGAAAAAAAAAAAAGAAAAAATGTCTAAAGTAAAGTAAGGATAGTTGGTAACGATATTAGTAAATTCAAGATTAACTAATTCCCCGGCAACGGCGCCAAAAACTTGATACGCGTAAAACCTACGTATAAATAACCGCAAGTGTACAGTATCGCGTTTTGTAGAATAGTGAATTCCAGATATCGATCCACAGGGAATTAAGTTCCTAAATCTACCAAGTACCGTAATTATACTATCCTAAACTCTATCTAGACGAAGGAAATAATGGGGGATGAAATGAATCAAAAAGGAAACAAAAATAAAAACAACGGTCCGCCAGTATAATCGAGGAATTCCGACGTGTGATGGCTTCTAGGGTAAAATCCACCAGTGTACTATCGATAAAGATCTACAAATCGAAATCTATTGTCAGTTCTATGTTCGCTAACCCAGACACTAAAGTACCCTAACCCCCGTCTCCAGTGTAGTTAGAGTCTACCCACAGGTCCGACGTCTCCGTTCAGAACCTGATATTAAGAGAGCATTTAGGTCAAGTCCTTAAGGGCTACCCGAGGTGCATCACGTCTCCGTTTCCACAACCCGAGCTATGTTTTCCTAAAATCAAACGAGAAATCCTCTCTCGAGTTCATTCCCATTTACAATCAATTCAACTGTTGGCCAAACAATCGAAAGCATTTAATACAGGAAAACATAAACATAATCAAAGAACGACAAATAGATCACAGATCTGGAAATCAAAATCAATATATACAAGGTTTCATTTCCCTAAAAGAAAATGCTCAGTTCATTACAAACATAGCATCAAAATGAAGAACACGAGAAATCATAAACAAAACGTAAAGAAAAGCTTATGAAAAACCCGAGTCGAAACCCTCGTCGAAGCTTCCCGCGAAGAACTGGCGAGAACCGAAGAGAAAACCGAAGAAAAAACGAAGAAGAGGTCGAGATATAATCGAGATATTCGAGATATCGAAAAATGAAAAGGAGACCTTCTATTTATAGTGAAAAATCAAAGAAAAATATCTAGTCTCGATTTCTGTGCCCAGATCGCGATCTGGGCTTCTTGGATCGCGATCTGGCAACCTTGAAAACTGTGAACCGCCTTCCCAGATCGCGATCCAGGAAGTGCGGATCGCGATCTGCCCCAATTTCTCGCTGCTACTGGAATTTGCCACCAGATCGCGATCCGGTGATTCTGGATCGCGATCTGGCCTCTGCATCAACTTCAAACACTTTTTTCACCCTTTTTCAGCCCGAATTCGACTATTGTGCATTTCACAAAAGTTGTAGCCCTTGAAGTTAGCTTTCTAAATCCACTTGAATCAGCCCAATCGGAGGTCGTATGCAAAAGTTATGCTTGAAATACCAAACACTGCCACAATCCGCGAGAATGCGCTTTTGCACGTGTTTGGTTTGGTTCTCGGCTTCGCTTCCAAAATCGTCTCGAATCGGCAAAAATAGCTTATCTTTACCTAAAATATAAATAAAACAAAAACAACATAATATATACAAATAAAGCCGAAAACTCGGACGAATGAAGACCAAAACACGAAGATTAGATAAGTAAAAGTTGTGCAAAACGAACACTTATCAGCTACGACTTTCCATCTTGCCATGAGTAGCAGCAGTTCTACGGGTGCGAGGGGGCGAGGAGGTAGTTCTACTTGTGGTTGCAGCCGCTTCGATGAAACAACACCGATATTTTGTTATTGTGGGTTGAAATTGTCCGTTAAGATGTCATCCACGAGTACCAATCCAGGACGTCGGTTTGTTTCATGTCCGGAGCGAAGGAAGGTAAGCTGTCAATTACCCGCTTGTTAATTATGTATTTTTCATTCTTGTCGGTTCATTAGATAACAATTCCAGTTGAATGTTGTTTGTCCTAATAAAATTATAAATTGGGCAGGATTTGAAGTGTAAATTTTTCAAATGGGTGGAGCATGAGTTTTGTGAAAATTCGAGTGAAATAATTTCTGGATTAGAGGAAAGGATTGAAGGATTGAAGCAACAGTTGGGAATCGAATCACGCAGAGCGAAATTCTACAAAAAGGTTGCTATATATTCATCATTTGCTATTTTTCTGTTTTTTCTCATATGTGTGGTGTTGTGAACAATGTAGTAGTACAAATAATTAATATCCATAGTAAGGATTGTAACTTGTAACATCACTACAATAATGACTAAGGTCATATTAGGTTCCTTATGATATGATATCTATAGTTGTAATATTCATTATTATGTTAGGAACTTCACGTAGTTAGTTCACCGTTGGTGTTGTTGTACTGTACTGTATCTTAGTTTGCGTGTAAGAAAACACGATGCTTGTGTTGTTGGGATCTTATATTGTGGAAATTAACGACACGTTTTCATTATCTTCGCCTCCTTTACACACACGATGTTTCAATTTGGTTTCCGATTGTTTGTCACTGCCCAATTAAATAAATATAACATGACTAATCACAACATGTTTGCAAGCACCACATTTGTTATTAGTATCCTCAAATTGAAATTTCAAGTACCATATGAATAATACTTTGACTAAAATTAAATGAATAGTCAAACATCACATGTTGATATTAGTTTCCTGAAATTGAAATTACACATATAACTTAAGTGGTTTGAATAATTGAATAATTTACACCGTGGTTTAAATAATTAATTTTGCATTTTTTTCCTTAGTCAACAAATTTGAATAATTGATTAGAGAACATTGTGTTTTTTTCCTGCCACACAATATCTCTAGTTGCTGCCAAAATCTTTTATTCCCATTCCAACTAACAACTTCAACATAATAATCATTGTTTGGTAGAAAAAAATGCAAAACAGTAAGCTCTCTTTTTCCCTATACATATGTGAAACTTACATGAGTTACCACACCATTGCTTCTCTACAGGTTTCCTCCTCCATAAACCAACAAGCTTTCATCCACACAAAATTGGAGCAGTGAAACCCAAAAAATCAATAATATTCAAACAAGCTGATTTCTTGTATGAATTGGAATGGGATGAGAAGGTCGACGACACTTTTATACAAGTTTTGTCATACCAAGCTCGTTTGGGGAATTTCGTTGCGGGTAAAAAAATGAGAGATTCAATTTGTATGGCACAAAGTGTTATACAAAAAAAACATGGCAAACATTTATCGGCAAAGTATTTTCTTAAGAAATTGGTTGTTCTTGAAACAAGTTTTCCAAACCGACTATTCAAGCAAATCCGCAAAATGAAGAGGTCATTGTCGTGTCATCGGAGGACGATGAAGATGTTAAGCCCGCACGTGCACCTCTACCGGTTCCGATCCCGGAAGCGCCGGTTATCAAAATCTCATCCGATTCGAGTAGCTTGCACTTTAATGTGTGGGACTTACTAACTCACAATACTAAACTACATAACCTCATAAGTACCAAACAGAAGTGCTTGCAACCTTTCTCACAACATATTTACGACTAAAATTTCATTATTGTATTAAACCGAAACCAAAATATTTTATACAACTTTTAAATTATTAGACATTATTCTTTTTTTTTTATTATTATTAATTATGTGACAATTGATTTGAACATACAATGTGCAAATAAAGATGGCAGTAGTTATATTCTGCATAGAATATATTCCTTACAGATGACAGTAATTATATTCTCTCTTTCTTTTAAAAAACCTACTCCAATAAAATATTGTAGACAATGTAACATTATATCCTCATTTTTTAATGTTTGGAAACAGATGTTACAATAAAATATTATGAAATAAAGTTTACGCTTACGAATTAATAAGTCGAAAGTTCGAAATGTTATAAACTATTAATGCCGCTTGTTGACGAACATAAAAAGTTGGGTTATTTGAAAATTTCTTTTATGTCAGTCAAGAACGTAGTACTAATAACGATTTTCGAGAATCATTTGAACCACTACGGTTTTCTCCTCATCTTCAAGTCCGAAGAAAATATCCAACTCCTTCAGGTTGTTGCATATGGCTTTAGCCACTTTGATTTTATCCTCAACGGTTAAATTGGCCATTGGTGAAAGTGCCTCCAAGACTTTTTTGCGGGTGATAGAGGTGTCATGTTCGAATCCAATTCTTTGGGCCAACTCACCAAGAAAAGTCTTCGTCTCGGCAAATGATTTTGTCATATCCGCCATCATGTCAACAATACGGGCGTCTAGGTCATCATGATTTCTTTGGCGCTTGTGCGTGTTCTTCTTCCCTCCCCTATTATGATTGAAGGTTGATGTGCATCCACCTTGCATTGACGACATGGACTCCGTTTCTTCGTCATTTGTAGCAATGACGAACGAAAAATGCTCGGCTCCCCCCGAAGTATCACCTCCACCGATCTCTTTGGTTGATAAATCGTTGACAGCCTGAAGAAATGTCTCGGCGTTCTCACCGGTAGCCCCATCTTTTCCAAATATTGCCGACCAATCATTGTATAGCGGCCATGATTTGTAACCCATAACGCGTGCACTAGGATCGGTCTGTTGAATTGATGAAAGATATTGGTAATTTGGAAATTAAATTTATGTGTAGCTATATGTACGGTTAAAATTATCAGTTTAGTCAAAATAATATTTACCTTGATGTATTCATCCTACAATTCGTCTTCCACATCGATTGTGTTGGTCGTCTCGTTCCACCCAAACCCGGAACGTGTTAGCATAGTAGACAATGAACCGTAATGCTTCTTCCACACGTGAATTTTGGAGACAATATGCGGTGTGGCTCTAAGATCAGTGTTTGGGAATTGTTGCACCATATGTTGTTCAAGTACACCCAAATAACCCGTTTTGAACCCATTATCACACTTCCAACCCCGAGAAAGAATGTCTTTAAGGGCTGCTATTAAAGCATGTTCCTCGCTAACTGACCAACTACGCCGAGTAATGGTCGACGGGGTCTTACGTTTTCCATTGGACTTCTGAGACATTGAAGTCGACATAGTTTTTTCCTAAATCATAACATAAAATGGCCAATTTATTTCAAAATAGATGCATTTATTCATTACATAATAAAAATATAGTGAAAACCCATGTAACCAGTACAGTAGAGATGAATACAATAAATACCCATGCAACTTCATCACACAATAAATACCCATTCAACTTCATCACACAATTCATAATACATAAGTAACCAATACAGTAGAGATGAATACAATAATACCCATACGAAAACTAACAAAATACCCATGGTTTGACAGATACAAATTAAAAGGAATGCTTGAACAAAAGGAATACGAAAACTATATTGCAAATCACACATACAAAATTCAAATAAATAAACATCAAGCTTGACTCCTACTCAACCACGCATTATACATACTAATTGTTAGGCTATCTCTCCAAGAGGACCATTCTGTTGATGTCTCAACCGTTTCAATGAAACCGTAATGCTTGCGATCGACCGGTGTAATTATTTCTTTGGGAACTTTGTCTTCTTCGGGGTCATGACCGTTCATCGTACGAATGAAGTTATGTAAAAGACAACAAGCCATTATTATACGACTTTGAATTTTAATTGGATAGTACGACGGGCTTCTTTAGTATTCCCCATATAGATTTTAATATGCCAAATGCTCGCCCGATCGCATTACGAGCTTTAGCATGTTTCATATTAAAGTACTCTTCGTGGTTTTGCACCACATTTCTACCTACTCCAAAATCTTGGAGATGATATCTAGTATTCCTATAGGGTGCTAGAAAGTCAGGCCCATTTGTGTATCCATTATCAACCAAATAATAGTGCCCTGGAAAAGGTAAAACATTAATTGCATTAAAGTAGTGGCAATTGTTTTCGGCATGAATTAACGTATTACGTTATGAAATGCTATTCGTACCATTTGGAACACAAAGACCATCGGGTCTAGTGACTGCGTCCCGTAAGATCCTACTATCGGCGGCGGATCCCTCCCAACCACTCAACAAGTAAACGAAATTCAAGTTCACATCACACACCGCCAAAACGTTAATCGAAACCGTACCCTTTCGATTCCTATACCGTGGCTTATCGACTAGTGCTACACGTGCAGGAACATATGACCCATCTAATGCACCTAGACAACCCTATGACATTGTCAAATAAAATAAAGTAAGACACTGGTAATATTTATTAATGATTGGTTAAACACTTATTTATGACTTTCTCATTTTTTACCTCAAAATATTTCCAACGCGCGAGATCGCAATTTGAGTCGACGGGTTCAGGTCTGACAAGCATAATGTTGTGCAATTTTAATAGAGCGTGCAAAACCCAAGAGAAATGAATACTAATTGTGTAATCGGACCTCCTATAATTTGTTTGAATTATGATATTTTTTTCGTGGTGTGATAGAACATGTAAGAACAAAGCAACTTGCTCAACCACGGAGACATTCCTAGTCGCAACTAGACCACCAACATTCTCAAGAAGAAAACACAACCGAGAAAATGTGTCGGTATTCATCCGTAGATTTTGACGGCAAACAATATCACTCCAACCAACAAGGTAAGATAAATGTTGTATTTGAGTTGGTATCTTACTTTTCAAACTATAGCAAGGACCACTAACATTACCATTCCTAAGTTGCCGACGTCTAATTAGTCGCACAAGTTGTGTAAACATAACCATAAGCATTCTAATTTGCTCAACTATTTGAAAAGCCATGACTACGACAACCTCTTCTTCCGTATTGGCATCCATGTATCAAACTGGGCTGCCATTAAATTGTAATGAACTACAAAATTTGAAATAAAAAAATTCAAACATCACGAAAAGCAGCAACTGGAACTACTCATTTATGTTTTGAAAATCATTGTTTATTCTCAAAAAATCTATATGACCATTTATGTAATTTTTTTACATTTTTTGCATAGTTCCACAACTAACTCAACTAATAATATCGTTGGGTCCACATAAACAAACGCCATATAGAGTAGGAAACATTAAAAAACACACACACACACACACACACACACACACACAAATAACAAGGCGGAAAACACTAACCTTGAAAGAGTAGAGACCAAAATCAAATAAGGATACTGGAATTTGGGACCCTTGTCTGACAAATCGGAACAGCACCCTAAATCAAGAACCAAAACAAAGAAAAATATATTAGTGAAGAGAAAAAAATGATGACAAAATCTGGAAAAATAGCAAAAACTCGAAGTGTTTGTAACTGAGTTTCTTCTACCATATGAGTTTTAAAAAAAATTGCAAGTACCCAGCAAAAGAAGCAAGCTGGATTTGAAGAAATAATTGATTGACGACGATCTACACAAACCTTCGAAATCTAGCCTCCGAGATGTCTGCCGACGAATGCAATGCTCTTGAGCTACCACTAGAATCTTTAACAATATACAAACACCAAATTTTGAAGTTGCTAGTTTCCAAATCGAAGAAAACAAAATAGAAGAATAAAAACGCAGAAGAAAATATTTGTATACATACCTGTATTCAGGAAATTTAGGGCACGAAGAAGAAAATGGGGGAGTGAGTTAGATATTTATACCAGGTTTATGTGTAGTTGTTTGAAATTATAGAGGTAACTGTTGTCAATTCACATGGAAATTGAATCCGAAAAAAAACCGGATTATGTAATCGGATCTCATTTGGGCGGATGGAATATCATTCGTTTCAAGGATAGCAGACCGGGCCGGGAATCAATCTGGGATTTCGGTCCAATAATCCTAAGATGAGATCCGGTCAGATAAATTCATCAATCTAATGGGTTCCAAGAAACCAAAGATGCCCTTAGGTGAATAGGTTTAGACTTTTAGTTAGTCAACTATATTTTTTAATCTGCTGTTAAAAGAAAAAGAAAAAATAAATTCGGAAATTCGGTGTTATAGTCTCATAATTCATTAATTACTTAGATGATGTGATATATATATATATATATATATATATATATATATATATATATATATATATATATATATATATATATATATATATATATATATATATATATATATCACGATATTTAATTGTTATATTCTCTTTGTCCAGTTTTACCACATTTACTTATTAAAAAAAGGGATATTTGCTAGACACCCCTTTATTTTGGACTTATATAGGTAGAGATCCAAGTTGCTAGATGAATATAAGTATTGGTCCTTTGACCCAAAAAAATTATATAAATAAAATAAAATAATTAGTATTAGACATAACATCATCAATTAATAAGAAAACAAATTTCATATATCTCCTATCTCCAATCTCACATTTCTCTCTCCTTATATTTAATTACTCCCCATCGCTCTGCATCTCACGCCTCTCTCTGATTCTTCTCTGTTTTTTTTGTGTTTTTTTTTTCTTTTTCTTTTTTTGTATGAAGCAATATTATAGAGAAGGAAAAAACAGAGATGTTTTTAGATTATGAGATGATTTCTTGGTGAAAGAATTAAATAGGACAACAAACATCCCCTCCCCTTTCCTCTACAAAAAAATTCAGAAATCCAAAATTCAAGCCAAAGTTCGCATTGTGTCTCCCGTATGTAGAACCTTCCCATCGTTTGTTGTCAGCAATTTCCGTTTGCAGGTTGGTTTAACTTCGTTTCTTGTTTGATGAATTGCGTTTCTGATTTACAATCTGCAAGGTATGTCTTAAGTTACATTTTACAAACACTTTATTTAATGTTTTTGCAGTTTGCAATGTGTTCCATATAAAAAAAAGAGTAAAAAGCAGTTTACCCCCTAAATTAATGCCCGTTTTGCACATTGCCCCCCAAACAATTTTTTTTTGCACGTTATTACCTAAACTTGTTTTTTTGTTGCAAGTTGCCAAAAAGTGGTATTTTCAGGCGAAATCCACCAGAAGTGTAAACATGCTGGGGCAAAATTGTCTTTTCCCCTTTATTTATTTATTATTGGGTTTAGTTTAATTTTCCCTTCTCTCTCCCCCATTTTAGTTAATTTTAACACCATTTGCCTTCTTTCCCACTCTCTAGTTCCATCTTCCCCAAATCTTCTTTGGTTTCATTATTGGTGCTATCACAGAGATATGGATTTGCCAAAATCAAAAAATAAATAGCAGGAAGGCGTTGATTCGATAAATTGATTAGGGCACAAACAGAGTCACCTTAAAAATACAAGGAATGAAATTGGAATTAGAACCAATCAAATCATCGTAAGAGAAGAGGGGGGCCAAGAGAAACAAAAAACACGAAATCTTTGACGATGCCTTTGTAGACGAGGACGGGGACGGCGATTCCGAAGATTCCGGCGAGGGCAAGGTTGCGGCGGGTCCACCGGAAATGGTGCTCGAGATTCTCTCTCTTCGTTGCCCATTCCTCGATCCAGTGGTTCTTGCGCATTCTTCGTTGCCCATTCCTCGATCCAATGGTTATAGCTATCTCTAGTTCGAGCTGCCCCAAATCGACGATTGGCAGATCACATTCCTCCACCGATGGAAGCTCCGGCAGGTTCATCTTCTGCGGCGGCGCAATGGCGATCAAGTTGTTGAAGAGATTTTTTTATGTTTTCTCGAACGGTGGGTGAACTTGCCCAAATTAACAGTTAGAACAAGAAAATAAAAACAGAGGTCTGAATGTTAATTTCTCACAAAAATCACCATTGAATTCGAAATTAAAAATCATGTAGAACAAGAAGAGGAGCAAGACAAATCACCACCACAAGAACCACCGTCACAGTCCCATTGATTTTGTTTGCCAGAGAACAGATATAAAAAGAAAATAACGAGAGGGGAAAAATCGAAGAGAAGATGAAAGCTAAATTGGAAGAAGAGGAGCAACACGAAAAATTGATGAGAATTTTTTACTGGGATATGGGATGGCTTTGGGAGGGTGGTGGCCTGGTCTGACGGGATGACAAGTCCTTCCTTTTCTTTTTCTTTTTTCTTTCTTCTTTTCTTTTTTTCTTTTTTTTTTTTTTTTTTTTATTTTTATTTTTTAATGATTAAAATATAGAATGTAAGTGAAGGGACAAATTTGCCCCTTAAAATCTCATGTGCAACACACGTGTTGTAATATTCCGGTCAAAATTGCCGGAATATTCCTTTTAGGAGGCACCGTGCAATGAATTAACGAGTTCAGGTAAAAACGTGCAAAAAATTTTTGTTTGAGGGGCAAAGTGCAAAACGAGCTATAGTTTAGGGGGCAAACTGCTTTTTACTCTAAAAAAAAATTGCGGGTGCCTTTAATGATGATGATTTTTTTAATTTTTTCAGTTTGCTGTATGCATTCGGTGAAGTCATAGGTAGTTTATTACTTGCAAATCAATAATGCAAGTTCTGCTGATTTTTTTGGCAAAGTCATAGGTTTTTTTAATTTGCAATTTAATAATGCAAATTCTGGATTTTTTTTTCTTTTCAGTTTGTTGTTTGCATTTGACGAAATTATATGTATTTTGTTGTTTGCAATTCAATAATACAAAATCTAATTTTTAGTTTGCTAATCGCAATTTACAGAGTTATTTGTAGGAAGCGTCGCACTATCATCGGTGGCGTTTTTAGAGTATGAGTTTTTAAAATAAGTTATATATTTTTTTATGAAATAATTTAATTTTTTATTTAATATTTGGGAGACAGATTTTTTGGAATTTTTTTTGATGGAGAAATTTTTGGGGTTTGATTTGATTTAACTAACGGTAATTTTTGCCACAATAAATATTATTAATTTAATTAGACATGGAAACTTTTGATTTTTTTTTTTAGAGCGAAAGGACGATTTATATTATGACGTCAAATCAGAGTTTACAAAATATTGAATCTCAAGAGGTAAAGAATCAGTACAAAAATCATCTTGAAAACAGAGTCGAGCAATATTATGTACTACTCGATTCCCTGTTCTCCGGACATGGTTGGCAGAAAAGAACTCAAACAAGTTTGCAAGGGCATGAATATCTGTGATAATGTTTCCGTACACTGACCATTCTTCACATCCGTCATAGATTGCTGCAATAACCATGGCGGAGTCTCCTTCTAGAACGATATTGTTCCATGATCTTCCTTGCGCAAATTCCACCGCTAAGAGTGCTGCTTTTGCTTCAGCCGAGGTGTGGTCCAGAGGTTGATTTATACAAATCGAATTCCAGACCACACAGTCACCCAAATGGGTTCGAGCCACAATTCCTACCCCAACACATTTGTCCTTTGAGTTGATAGCCACATCAAAGTTGACATTAATCACATTCGTAGTCAGCGGAGTCCAATGATCCTTCAGTGTTCCTGTAGAAAGTTGATTCATGAGGACTCGAGCTGTCGGGTGACGCAACTGATCTTCAATTCTTCCAAAAAACGAGATGACCTCCAAAACTTCTTTGAACGCACCCTCGAAAACAAAACGATTTCACGCAAACCAAATCGCCCAACAAATAAGCACACGTTTCTTAAAACCCACAATATTTGTCGACCTTTTCATACTCACCAACCACTCCCTCATATTATTCCCCTTCCACTGATGCACAATCCAGGAAACATTACTAAGAGCCCATACTTGCCTCGAGAAAGAGCAACTGGAAAAACAGTGAAATATATCTTCAACCTCACACTCACACCGACCACACAAATTATCAACTGTTATCTTCCTTTAATAAAGATTATCTTTGGTGGGAAGGAGGTTTTTACAAGCTCTCCATGCAAATATTTTTATCTTATTTGGGAGACTCAGCTTCCATATCCATTTCGACGGAGTCGAGGTGCTGTTAATGGAACTGCTCGACGCAGGGTTGGAGATCTCAATTTCCAGTCAAACTGCAAGATGGTAAGCACTACGAACCGAGAAACAACCATTTTGGTTATAATGCCAAACCTGAATGTCTTTGTTGATTGAACTCCCAAGGGGAATAGCAAGAATATAACCCTGATCATCCTCCATAAATATTTCTCGGATCCTCATTTCGTTCCATTGGTTTGATTCACCCAAAATAAGCTCGCTAACCCTCATATCGGGGGGAAAGTTGGCATGCGGTGTGATCGGTTTAAAGGTAGATTCCCTAGGCAGCCATCGATGGTTCCAAATCAGTATAGACTTCCCATCCCTCACTCTCCAGCGCAACCCCGCCTCCAAAATTCGTTTAGATCCAAATATGCTACGCCACGTAAACGAGGGATTTGGACCCAACCTTGCTTCTAAGATATCAGTGTGTGGATAATATCTCGCTTTTAGTACTTGCCCTAGAAGACTATTGGGTGTCACAAGCAGTCTCCAAAGTTGTTTGGCAAGCAGTGCCATGTAAAACGCTTCAAGATCCCGAAATCCTAGTCCCCCTGATTGTTTACTAAAACAAAGATCGCTCAATTTAGCCCAATGAATTCATTTTCCTTTGGTATTTTCCCACCAAAACTGTGTCATTAACTGTTCAATTTCGTTCGAGAAATAACCTGGAAGCTTGAAGCAACCGATAGAATAAGATGGGATGGCTTGTAACACCGATTTGATAAGAATCTCTTTTCCTCCCCTGGAGAGCCATTTTTCCTTTAACCCTTTGAGTCTTTGGGAGACCCTGTCTCGAATATAAGAAAAAACTTCACGTTTCGATTATGGAAATTTTAACTTGGATCTACACATATAAATTATAATATAGAGGAACCTATAGCAAATTGCCCCTTAAAAAATAATATAATAATACTAAATTTACAGTTTAATACTTTGGTATGTGAATGATTTGCATGGAATTTTGTGTAATATAGGTTTAGGGGAGTAATTATTAATGGGGCAAATGAAAAAAATGGATATGACAATGGACTTAAATGCATATTGGTGCACAAAAAAAAAACAGTCTTTCAAATAAACTCATCTCTATATCTTTAGTCTAAACTACCCTCCATAAAATATTTTTTATCAATTCCATCAATTATACTCTAACTTCCTTAATATTACACATTGATCAAGGATTTAAACAAATATATCACATTAACCCCCATTTTAATAATTTTTTGAAAACATATTTTTTTTTTCAGAAAATAATTTTTTTTCTGAAAATTTTTATCCGGCCAGATTCCAGCGTTGACCCGACGATTCTCCGGCGTTGACATTTTTTTTTCGGAAAACTCTTTTTTTTTCTGAATTTTTTTTCGGGCCGGTCTCCAGCGTTGACTTTTTTTTTTTTGTTTTTTGAAATTTTGTTTTTTATTAGAAAAAAAATATTTTAATTAATATTGTTGTCTTGGCTGCTAAATTACTGTCTCATACAGTAATATCCCTATTTGGGATAGTAATATTATGAATATTATTTTCTCGAACAGTAATATTATTGTCCCAAACATGAGAGAGTAATATTACGGTCGGAGACAGTAATATTACAGTCGAAGAAAGCAAAAATGCAGGCCAAGACGATAAAATAATTAATACAGTAATATTACTACCTCAGACGGTTAAATCACTGTTGGAGACAGTAATTTAGCAGCCAAGATAGTAATATTAATTAAAATAATTTTTTTAAGAAAAAACAAAATTTCAGAAAAAAAAAAAAGTCAATTAACAGTTAAATTACTATCTCCGACAGTTAAATAACCACTGAGACAGTAATTTAGCAGCCAAGACAGTAATATTAATTAAAATATTTTTTTAAGAAAAAAAAGTCAATTAGCTGTTAAATTACTATCTCCGACAGTTAAATAACTGCTGGAAACAGTAATTTAGCAGCCAAGACAGTAATATTAATTAAAATAATTTTTAAGAAAAAAAAATTAAAAAAAAAAGAAAAAAAAAAGGCAAAAAAAGGCGGTTGACCTACCAGAATTTTTTTCTTCATAAAATTGGTTAATTGGTGAAATTTGGCTAAATTAGGGTGTAAGTCATGAAATTGGAGTTGAATTGGGTTTCAATGAATTGAAGGTAATTTTGGTAGATATAAAATGGTTTTCCTTATTTGCAAATAAGTTTGAATGAGCTGGAAATATTTGAAAAACAAAAAAATTAGATGTCCCTTTTTTAAGTACGTGCCCAATCATGGGCCTTTTTGAGATTAATCCTTATTAATGATACGGTTTATACTATACTACACCGGGTAGATTTTTATCATTTATACACCCAAACTCACATTAGTGTGTATAGATCAACGATAAAAAATCACTCAGCGTAACTTTCACCGAGTATTGCATAGAAATAACTAATGATACAACGGATATAGGTGCAAGGGTGGCAAATGTATCCCTTTTTCCTTTATAAGTCCTTTCGTAAGCCGATAGACTTGTTTAAGTCCAAGGAAATTCTGCATGATTAATTGATTATAGGGGTCCCTTGATTATACTCAGAAAGAATAAAAAAAAAAAAAAAAAAGTTGTAACAATCAGCTCAAGATTTAATTATTGTTACCATATCACCATCTAATTAATGCACCTTCACCATAATAATTACAACTAATTAGCTAAATATGTTCTCTTCTACTTTTAATTTATTAATTTTTACTTTTTACTATATATAGAATTCATGTAAATGAATAATATATTTACTTGGTGACCCGTGACCATAACCATTATCTTTTTGTCTAATTAAACCACCCATCACAGTAAATTTACGATAAATAGAATTTGAAAGAAACAACGTCACATGCATGCATGAAAAACAGAATTCTATTTCTCTATAGCTTTTGACAAATTCAATCTCATTACTTATTTTGTGCAAATCATTCATTTTATTAACACTATTGAATTAATGATTAATAGACGACCAGTGAACCATATATAATCTATTAACTTTTGGAGAAAACTATACCATTCATTAATTTTTGTTATTTTTTTCAATTAAAGGACTAATAAACACTCGTACCACAATTGAACTATACGTGTCTAATGTTATAATGGTATGAGACATCATTAGTTACATGATCATAAAGTTTATAAGTAAATTAATTAGTTAATAAAAAAAAAGATAATACAATATAGAACTAATAGAAGTTTAACAATGACTATGTTTAAAAAAAAGATAGTCATTAGATCTTAGAAACAATCATTTTATAAATAAACTGAATAAATAACAAAATATGTTCGGGTTTTTTTTTTTTTTTTTTTTGCAGGTATCTTAAAGTTAAATTAATATAAAAATCAATTATTTTAATTTTAAAATCTAGGGTTTGTACATATGTTGAATGGAAGCTTTTGAATGTAATTCTCAAACTGCCCATGACATACAAGAAATCATTTTTTTTCTTTTTTACCTTTACAATTTTAGATCATGTAAATCAAAAAAAAAAAAAGTTTATTCATTAAATTTTAAATTAAAGGGTTAGGTCAAATACACTTACCAGTTACCACTATTGAATTATGTGTATACAATTACAAACACCCTTTTAAGATAAGGCTTGTCTAAATTTAAACCCCTTAACCCTGTTTTTATGATTGTTGAATGCCCCTAATACCGCTGCACAAAATTTATTAGCTAATAAATTTTCGAAAAAATAAAAACATAATAAAGATTTATATTTAAAAATTAATACAAGGAAAGAATTTAACAATGAATTTGGGGACCCCTTCCCTCTATAAAACAATGAATCAATTCACGAAAAACAGCAGAGCAGCCAAAAACAATTGCAATATGGGAACTTGTTCAAACTATGTATTCCTCTGCTTTTTCTTCCTTTCCGTTGCATCCCAACAGTCGATATCGAAAGCATACGAAACGTACATCGTCCATATGGACGTTTCGCTAATGCCCAAACCATTCACCAGTCATCATTCATGGTATACTAGCTCGCTTGCCACCGTAGCAGATTCGTCATCACCACCTTCCTCCTCCAGGCTTCTTTACACCTACTCAAATGCCATCAACGGGTTCAGCGCTATTCTCTCGTCAGCTGAGCTCGAGGCCGTCAAGACACTACCAGGTTATCTTTCTTCAACGAAAGATAAGCCCGTTAAACTTGATACCACCCATTCCTACCGGTTTCTCGGCCTCAACCACGACCACGGGGCTTGGCCAGCTTCCAATTATGGCGACAACGTCATCATTGGTCTAGTGGATACCGGTATCTGGCCAGAAAGCAAAAGTTTCAAAGACGACGGCATTGGCGAGATTCCTTCAAGGTGGAGAGGAGTCTGCGAGAGTTGCTCGGATTTCAACTCCTCATTGTGCAATCGAAAATTGATTGGAGCAAGGTCCTTCGGCAAGGGCATGTTGGCCAAGAAACCGGAAATGAGTATGAGTTCACCCCGCGACACGGAGGGGCATGGGACGCACACGTCGAGCACCGCTGCGGGTAATTATGTGGAGGATGCAGCCTTCTACGGTTATGCCGCCGGGACTGCCAGAGGCGTAGCTCCAAAGGCCCGAATCGCGATGTACAAAGTAGTGTCGGGCGGAGACGGCGTTGTGTCGGATGTTCTTGCGGCGGTGGATCAAGCTATTGACGATGGTGTTGACGTCTTGTCCATGTCGTTAGGCTTCGATAGTTTAGCCCTGGACGAGGATCCTATTGCTGTGGGGGCCTTCGCAGCCATGGAGAAGGGAATCTTTGTCTCTACATCAGCAGGCAATGCGGGGCCAAACGACGGGACCCTCCACAACGGATATCCGTGGGTTCTGAATGTAGCTGCCGGTACACTAGACAGAAAATTTGAAGGGACCCTACACCTCAGCGATGGCTATTCTGTCACGGGACAATCCCTCTACCCCGGAAAGTTTCCCGCCGAAAAGTACTTCTCAATCGTCTACGTTGTTGCATGTCAAAACGAGGGCTCCTTGGAGAAAGCAAGGGGGAAGATTGTTGTGTGCCTTGACATAACTAATACGTTAGGCCTGCAAGTCGTCCGCGTCCAAAATTCAAGCGTCGTTGGAGCTGTCTTCGTATCGAACGATACGGACACGATCGAGTTCTTCATCCGCACTACAACTCCCACCCTATTTTTGGAACTCAAACAAGGAAAGAAACTCGTCGATTACATCACCAACGGCTCCCCCGAGGCTAAACAGGCGAGCTTCAAGTTCCACGAAACACGCTTCAATGCAAAGCCGTCGCCACAATTGGCAAAGTACAGCTCCAGAGGCCCGTCGAGGGTCTCTCCATACATCTTGAAGCCAGATATCCTTGCTCCAGGTGACTCTATTTTGGCCTCCTGGTCTCCCGTCTCTCCCATATTTTTTGGGACCTCAAAAATTTTCTTCGGAAATTTCAATATCATATCGGGCACTTCGATGTCCTGTCCACATGCGGCAGGAGTAGCGGCCCTTCTTAAAGGGGCACATCCCCGTTGGAGCCCTGCAGCCGTTCGCTCAGCAATGATGACAACATCCTATGTTCTCGACAACATGAACAATTCAATTCAAGACCTCGGATCACAAAGAAGTCAACCTGCCTCTCCTCTCGGCATCGGAGCAGGTCATATAGATCCCAACAAGGCCCTAAACCCAGGCCTTGTATATGACACTAGCTCCGAAGATTATGTGAATTTTCTTTGCGCTATGAACTTCACCAAGAATCAAATTCAGACCATTACTAGGTCGGTGATTTCTAGTTGCACAAACCCGTCGCTGGATCTGAATTATCCCTCCTTCATTACCTTCTCTGATGCAAATGGAACAAATTCGGTGAGAGAATTTAGGAGGACCGTGACTTATGTCGGCCAGGGGAGCTCGGTTTACACGGCAAGGATTTCAGAGTTTTATGAGGGTTTGAGTGTCAGGGTGTCGCCGGACACAATCGAGTTCAAAAGGAAATTTGAGAAGAAGAACTTTACTCTGACGATTGAAGGTAAAATGATGAATAAGACATTTGGTTCACTGAGTTGGGTCGAGTCTAAGGGGAAAATTGTGGTTAGAAGTCCCATAGTGATCATGTAACAATTTAGCAGCTTCATTTTATTTCATGATACTGTATGCCTGGGAATTTATGAAATAAAGAGAATTATGTGCTCGGTCCTAATTATCACAAATAACTTTGTTTACATAGAAAACTAAGCAAAATAAAATAAATAGGAAATCCCAGAAAATATCAGAATGCACGTAGACAAGAACAAGTTAGAAACAAAAGCATCAATAAGTATTTTAATTATAAATATTACTAATATGTGCAATGCTTTGATTCTTTTGTTTTGTTTTTGTTTTTGTTTTTTTTTTTTTAAGAGTTCACAAAATAGGAAGAAACAATTTACCAGAATTTGCTATAGAACACTCAAAGTAATTGAATGAAACTTCAATGGCTGTTGCAGCTGCACATCATCTCTACATTCGAACAACATAGCTCCAAATTACACAGCTGGAACGTAACTCTATATGGCTAAATCTTTCTAATATTTCTGGGTAAAACTACGGGTTTTTATTTATTTTTATAATTTTGGGTTTCAGCCATCTAAAATTGAAACTATTACATAGTGCTTAGATACATTTAGCTGAATTATTTATTGCAAAAGTTGTTAATCTGTTGGTTCACAAAATAATATACGATAAATGAAATACTATTCTTAAAAGAAAGAAAGATTACAAAAATCAATGAAATAGATGTAAAATTGGTTTTTAAGATCATTAATTCACATCTAATCAAATTACCTAATTAAGACTTGATTAAATCTAGGGTAAATAGGGGATAATTACATTTCTGGTCCCTCATGTTTGGGCGGATTCCACTTTCGATCCCCTTGTTCCAAAGTGAATAAAGTTCATCACCATGTTTCCATTTTATACACTTTTCGTCTACTCTGTCACATGGACGTTAGAAACTAACAGAAAACACTATATATATATATATATATATATATATATATATATATATATATATATATATATATATATATATATATATATATTTGCATTTTGTTTGTCAAAAGTAAATATTATTCATCTTTTTTTATACTTAATATAAAAAAAAAAATTAATTACAAATAGTACTTTAAATTTATAATTGTTTTGTAGCCCCAAAACAATATTAAATTTCATTATTACCCCTGAAATAATGTTTTCTGTTAGTTTCTAACGCCCGTGTGACGGAGTGGACGAAAAGTAGACACGGCCACGGGCCGGGTTTGACCCGGACCCGTCCTGGAACTGACCCGAAGACCGCCCCGTTGACCATGGACCTAGACCCGACCAAGCACGGGTCCCAAATATCACCCGACGGGTCTACCCGTGGGACCCGGCCCGAGGACCCGACCCGGGACCCGGGTGTTAACCCGGTTTTTTTTGTACAAAAAATGAACATTAGGGGGTTCGAAACTCGTGAAGATGGGGAAGAATAAGCAATTCTTATCACTGGGCCAATCAACATTTTTGTATAAATGTAGACAATACATATATATAATATAAAACACCGGTGTAAAATGATAAATATGTTAAATAAATTATTAATTGTTATTAAATAATTTTAATTAAATTATTAACAAATGTAATATAAAAATTAAAAAAATATATATAGAATCACGAGTCAATACTTCAAAACATCTACTTTTAATTATTATATCAATATAATCTCCACTATTGAAAAATATAAAATATTGAATCAATTCAATATATAAACAAGCGCGTTGATTTAATACAAACTCACTTATGTTATTAAAATCGATAGTGTGAAAAATTCGAATGAAAAATAAAATAAGATGTTTATTTAAAAAAATAATTGTAACTCATTTCAATTAATTTAAATCGATTAACCTCAATTGTTGACAAGAACTTATTAAAATTATTGATTATTTTATCATAATTAAATTATTTAAAAATATAGATTATTTTATGACGAGTATAATCAAAATATTATTTTAAAAAAAATAGATTATATCTCATTCTAATTAATTTCTTACTTTAAAAATAAAACTATATATGACGAGTATAATCAAAATATTATGATCTGATTTCTCTTTTAATAATTGGTTTAGTTTGTAAAAATCGTAAGAATTAAATCGTAGATCATATGATTTAATCTTTTTTTTTACATATACATTTTATTCAAATATTAGAATCGAATCGTAAGATTTAAATGGATTAAGCTCAAATCCATTCCTTTTTTTTACTTTTTTTATTATATTATATTTGTTAATAATTTAATTAAATTATTTAATAATAATAAATATGATAATTAATAATCTATTTAACATTATTTATTATGATCATTTTACACCTTTTGTTTATGTTATATATTTTCCTTATTATAATAATCCTAATTATAAACATAAAAATATAAATAACACTATCAAATGATTATAATAATTGTATAACTAATGTTTTATAAATTATTAATTATCATGTTGACTATTATTAATATCAAATATCCCAACTAATAACAAATGCATATATATTTAATTTTGAAAAATATAAAAAAATACGATTTAATTTAAAAGAAAGATTGAATATTTATTTTTTTTGAATTTTGAAAATTTGAAAGATTTCTCAATTATTATTTTCACTTATAAATACCCATAATCCAATTTTCTGGACTTTCATTTTATTTAGTTTATGTCTCAAGGTCTTAATCGTTTCATTTTTTCCTAAAATTGTTTAATGTTTAAATTCAATTATTTTTTTATTTTTTTTGAATTTAAAGTTAATCTCATGTTTTTTCAAGTTTCAATATAAGTTTTTTTTGTTAAAAAAAAAAAATTGAAAAACCGGGTTGGACCCGGACCCGGATGGACCTGCCCCGGACCCGGACCCGGACCCGGCTCCCCGCGGGCGGTTTCGGGTCCCCTAAAAGTCGGACTCGGACCCGGACCCGACCCGCCCCGTGGCCATGTCTATTGAAAAGTGTATAAAATAGAAACATGGAGGTGAACTTTGTTCACTTTGAAACAAGGGGGACTAAAAGTGGAATCGGCCCAAACATGAGGGACCAAAAGTGTAATTATCCTTTGTCCTGGTAAATAGCATTAAACCACCTAAACTTTACCCGTTTTTGTGGATTACCATCTCAACAAAAAAAAAACAAAACAAAAACCTCCGAATCAACCTGAACTCAATAAGTTGTGCCACTTAACCTTTTTTTTTTTGGAATTTTCAGACGAAATTGGCCGGTGATGGGTTCGTTGGCCACCGTAGATTTGAATTGTCTCTTGGTGTGTGTTTGGTGTTTTTTTTCCCTATCTCCCTCTGCTCTTCTCTCTTCTTTTTCCTCTTGCCTCTGTCTTCTCCCCTTTTTTATCGAGAGAGAGGCTCCTGACCTAGAGAGAGAGCGCCCATTTTGTCGGGTCCTAAAACATGTGGTTGGTGGGCTTCGACTGGAGAGAAAAAGATGGATAGTTGGTGGTCCTCTCGGACCTAGGCCAAATAGCTCGGATCAGCCGGAATTAGACCCATGTGGGTTGCACAAGCAACTTGGAGGGTTATTTTTGTATTTTCAAAATAAAAATCTCTAATCCCTTTAATTCCTCCATTTTTTGTTAATAACAAAAAATGCCCCCACCTATTCGTAGTTACCACAACTCCTGAGTTTTGTTTTGGTCTTACATCAACCCCTTACAATGTGACTTTTCACGGATTTAAAAAAACTCGATCAACATTTCATTAGAGTGGAATTTTGGTTATTACGGATAGGTAGGGGTATCTTTCATTATTAGCCTAATTTCAGGGTAGATGGAAATGAAGTTGAATTATTTTTAAAATCCATCAAGCTTTGATTACAAAAATTTCTACCATAGATGTTTTTTTAGTTTTAGTTTGTTTCTATTTTTTCTTATTTGCAATATTAGCATGGTTATCTAAAGATTATGTCCTCCAAGTTGTCATATTTCAAAAAACTTCGCCTAGTATTTGCAAATTTGACGGGTTTTTTTATCGGGATAATTATACTTTTGGTCCTCCAAGTTTGCACGTTTTTCACTTTTGAACCTCACTTGCCACATGAGCAAAGTACGCTATCATGTTGCCACATTTTAACACAATAAGTCCCTCCGTCTATTTAATCATCAATAACTAACGGTCATATGTTGACTTACGACTGCATTTGAGATTTTTTTTTTATCAAATTACAAAAAGACCCATGTATTATTTCGATATACTAACAAAGATCTTATCTAAAATTTTAGGATTAATTGTACCCAATAACTACTAGCTAGCGTGATTATAAACAAATTAGACAGTTTACACAAAAGCAAAGAAAAATAACAGCAAAAAACGCACTGTAGACAAAGTTTTTGTATATATAAAAACAGCAAAAAATTTCAGGCCTTGTTTATTTATTTATAGATCTTATTTTTAGTTGGTGTTCTTCTACCCAACCATAGGCACCTTACGAACACGATTGTTTTCATCGACAAAAAGCCAAACACGGTTGCAACAAAAATTGTCGATTGTAGCCTCGTCTATATGCACAAGAACAACAGTAACAAGAGGGTTATCTTTCGTAATAATTGCCTTAGCTTCTTCTGCAACCATACCAACTAGATTCGACCATACAGTATCGTACTTTTGTTTAGTACCGCAACATTCGCGATCGCTGCATAGAAAAGTCGAACAAGGGGGATAAGGAGTGAAACTTGCCGCCATTGTTTTTTATTTTATTTTTTTTCTTGTGAAAAAAGAAATGGTTGTTTTGAGATATTTATAGCCATTTGTGAAATGTGAAATGTCATTGATTATTGTAATCTTTGGTATTAATTAGATATTATATTGTGTAATCTTCCAATAATGTATATAAATTCTATTCATTGAGTTTTGAAATCTTTCTTGTTTTCAAGATTAGTATTTCTTAAATCTTTTATTATTTTGTGCACCAAATATTATAACAATAACCCGTGTTTGAATTTTTTGGTCAACAGTTTTTAGGTCAAGATCGTCACTGATGTTTTGTGATTCCTACTAATTAATACTATGGTTTACATATTTCATGTGATTTGCAAGTTATTACAAAGTATTTGAATTTTTTCTTTAGTAAGAAAAGGTTTAATTAAATATTAAAAATAAAAATTCAAGTTAATTTTTTTACAATAATATCTTCAGATTTTTATAGAGAATATGTCACATGTTAAACACGGAATTGTGACAGGGGTACTCATTTAAAGGTATTATAATTTATAACATGTGACCTATTTAGCACGAATATTATAAAATCTTCACTTGCGTTTTCAAGAGATTTCATATCTCTATATAATGGTTTAATTTGAATTTCCTTAGTCAATTTAAAATTTTATTATAGGGGTAATAATTAGCTAGAAGTTCCTAATTACAACAACATAAAAACTAAATGTAATTAGAATGGAAAAAACTTGTTATAAAATTAGAATTATTCTGATCAATTTTTAATAGGTGCAATTCGGACGTTCTATTCTTTAGGGTTAAATACAAAAACACCCATGTACTATGGACTTTGTATCATTTACCCCATGTACTACACATAAATACAAAAAAAACCCTGTTATTATATTTTTTCCAAAATATGACGAAAATACCCCTGCTAAACCTATAAATATAAGGGTTTGTTTGAGCCATTTTCCACTATATTTTTTAACATTTTCGGTCAACTTTACTTGGGAAATTTTTATTTTTTTTATTTTCCTTCAAAACATTTAATTACTTAGATTTTTTTTATTTTTTTTTTCTGAAGAAAAACTTTTTATTTTTGTCATTTTGAATTTCTTAATTTTTTTCTTAAATGTCTTTCGGTAGTTCAAATTCTCAACCATGATAGGATTGTAAAGATGTTTGTAATCTTAGAATGTTTGAACTACCGGAAGACATATAAGAAAAAAAAATGAAGAAACTCAAAATGACAAAAATAAAAGATTTTATTTAGAAAATAAAAAATGTAAGCAATTAGATGTTTTGGAGAAAAAAGTATAAATACCAAAATTTTCAACGTAAAATTGACTGAAAATGGTAAAAATATATA
>NW_012192858.1:69139-83445 GCF_000504015.1 Erythranthe guttata | reverse complement strand
AGTCGTCCGACGCTCGCACGTTCTATCTCTACCGATCCGCACCTATACTTCGTATATTTTTCCATAGATCTATCTCATGTACATACCTCTCTTGCAGAGTAGAGTATATACACAAATATATATCTATACATATATATATATATATTTATATATAAATATATATATATATATATCTACATATATATATATAGTATATATATATATATATATATATATATATATATAGATATATATATATATATATATATATATATATATATATATATATATATATATATATATATATATATATATTAGGGGTATTTTCGTCATATTCTGGAAAAATGCAATGTGAGGGGGGTTTTTGTATTTATGTGTAGTACAAGGGGGTAAATGATACAAAGTCCATAGTACAGGGGTTTTTGTATTCAACCCTATTTTTTATTCATCTATAATTTAGAATTTATAATAATATTATATTATAAAGGTAATTTACGAAAACAAAATCAGAATTTTCAATTTTGAGAAACTAAATCGGATCGAAAATTGGAAAATAAAAATAAAAATTCTTGTTTCGATCCAAAAAGTCTAAAAATTCGGACATTGGAATTTTCGAAATTCAAATTAAAGTTTAACAACGCAGCTGACAATACATCACCTGGATCGTTTAATTACCGTCGTCAAAACATTATACGCATGTAGAAAAACGCTTTAGTCTATCACGACCTATAGTTTTTTGTTTATATCCGTCTTTTCGGTTGAACTTCGTATATTGATATACGAGTATTAGAGACATGCCTAAAATTTAAAAAACCTTTCAATACGTCATACATATTTTTATTTGGGGAAATTGTAATTTTAGTCCAACATGTTGGCCTTCCTTAGAGATTTAGTCCTTTAACTAGGCCAAATTACATACAATAACTGGCTAAATTAGCATTTTTGGTCCCATTCCACTAAAAATTGAATTTTAGTGTTGTTTAATTACGAACTCGCCGAAATTTATTTATACGGACGTTTAAAATTACAAAATTCATCTAACTTGGTTTATAAATACGCCCTCTTGCATAATCAAAGTTATATAAAGGCTAAGTTAGAGGTCGAATGTATAATTTTTAGCGTCCATATAAGTGAAATATGTTAAGCTTGTTGTTCCTGCATCATAAAATAAAAAAATTAAATTGATGCAAAATTATAGGGCCAAAAATAGTATGTTCGCAAAGTTATTGTATGCAAATTGTAACATGACAAGTTTGGGCACTAAATCCCTAAATAGGCCAACATAGAGGACCAAAACTACAATATAACTTCCACTTTATAATATATTGATAATTAAATCATTTAAAAAATATATTTACATATAATATTGATAATGTATTTTTTTGTTAAAATAAGATGTGTTTAGAGATTGAGGTTTTCAATTTTCATAATCATTCATTGGAAAAAAGAAAAATCAAATCCAAAAAGTAAATTCTTGTGATTTATTAAAATTAGTCAAATAATCCCATGAAACAATTCTTTTTAGTTTTTATTTAAATTATATTATTGTTATGTTTTATTATAGTAACTAAACAACTGTACATGTCACAGTGATGCAATTAAGCTTACTAATTTGCTTTACTACCATTCAGATTTTCTCAATAGGGTTATTGCATATTGTCATAATACACAAATATTGCATTAATCTTTCATTAGAAAAAAAAGTAATTATGCTTTAGCTACCTAATTGTAATAAATAATAATCTCCACACAAACTAATTTGGACAGTATGATAATTAATAAATTAAATCACATTTTTTTTTATAAATTATATGTAATATGTAATCTCCAAAACCTCTATAAAATAAGAAGTTTATTTGGAAAACAAGTACACAACTCTAATTTATATTATTTTTCTTAATTAATTTCACCATGGCTGGCACCTTAAGCCAGTTCAGTTCTTCAATTGCTATTCTGGCTTTGCTCTTAATTGCCACCCTGGATTTCACAGGTTTATATATATTTTATTTAATTTTTCTCCCATATATTGCAGAGAAATATATATTAATTAATTATTCTTCAACTCTTTTAATTCAGACTGTATTATTGTCGTTAATTATGTCTTAAAATTCCCGGATTTATTGCATTCAGCACTCCTGTATTTTTTAATTGTTAAAAAAAATTCTCATATTATTTTATTTTATTTCCTAAAATCTCCGTCTATAAGAGGGTTTTATAGCAGTTCGTTATAACATAGGGGTACTAAATGCAATAAACTCTAAATTCCCATGTGTATATATATATAAAATCAAGACACATTTTGTTTTCCGTTTTTCTTTTTAATTTCTTGCCTGTTTTTCTCCTCAACTATTATTATGTTTAGGGAAAATTACGATTAACCCCCTGAGGAATGCCCAAATTATGAAAAACCCCTCTTGTTTGGGTAATTACAACCACCCCTCCTTTTAAATATTTTTACATAAAATTTTTGTAATTCGGTTATTTACCGAAGCAAATCGTATATTCAACTTGGTAAATGATATGAAATGTTGAATTACTGAAATTTCGGTTCGCTTTTACCAATTTAACATCCCTAAATTTACCTCTAGAGGGGTTTTTTCGTAAGATAATACATAGTTGAGGAGGTGGCTGTAATTACCAAAACAAAATGGAATTTTTCATAATTTGACCATAACTAACTGTCCGTAATTTGCCCTTATTTTTATTAATTTTTTTTAACTATTATTAGCTTTTTTATTTAATAATTATTGATTATAAATGCAGCTGCTCAAACTGGAGTTTGCTACGGAAGGCTGGGAAACGACCTACCGCCAGAATCCGACGTGGTCGGTCTATTCAAACAGAACAACATCCAACGGATGAGAATCTACAACCCTGATCCAGCGGCTCTCCAAGCCCTAGGCGGATCCAACATCGAGCTCACCGTCGGCGTCGCAAACGAGGATCTCCCGAGCATCGCCGCCAGCCAATCGAACGCCGACACGTGGGTCCAAACCAACATCAAAAGCTACCCGGGCGTCAAATTCAAGTACATTGCCGTCGGAAACGAAATCAGCCCGCTGAGAGGCGAGTCGTCCCAGTACGTGCAGTACGTACTCCCCGCCATGCAGAACATACACAACTCGATTTCCTCGGCCGGGCTCGGAATTAGGGTTTCCACCGCCGTCGACATGGGGCTGCTCGGGACCTCGTACCCGCCCGACGCGGGCGCCTTCCGATCCGACGTGGCGTCCTACATAAACCCCGTCGTCGGGTTCCTGGCCAAGACGGGCGCCCCGCTGCTCGCCAACGTGTACCCTTACTTCGCCTACGTCGGGAACAAGGCGCAGATCGACATAAGCTACGCGCTCTTCACGTCGTCGAGCGGCGTGCCAATGCCCGGTGGCGTGACGTATCAGAATCTCTTCTACGCTATGGTGGACGCGATGTACGCCGCACTGGAGAAGAGCGGTGGCTCGTCCGTGGAGGTGGTGGTTTCCGAGACCGGCTGGCCCTCAGCGGGCGGCGACTCGACGAGCGTTGATAATGCTAGGGTTTACAATACGAATTTGCTGCAGCGCGTGCAGAGCGGGACGCCGAAAAGGCCCGGGAAGGCGATCGAGACGTATATTTTCGCGATGTTCGATGAGAATCAGAAGAGCCCCGAGTATGAGAAGAATTGGGGGATTTTTCACCCGAACAAAGAGCTTAAGTACCCGATTAAATTTTAATTGGTTTTATTACAATATAGTAACGGTTGTATGTATATCTATCTCCATTGAAATAAGGACATGAATAATAAATATGGCTGTTATATACATATATATATGGTTCTCTTATATTCTACTCATTTGTTTGTTTTAGATAAAATTAACATTTATTAAATCGGATTGAACTAATGATCCAAAGTTGGAATTGGCTACAAATGATGAGGGGTGGATGTAATTATGGAAAAATGAGGCGTTTTTCCGTAAATAAACCTTACCTTAGGGACTGCTGTTGTAATTTACCCTTATTTTTTTTATCATATTAAAGATGAATCATAGGCCCCTTTATATTGAATTAAAAGTTAAAACACATATTTTGACATTACCATTTGACATAGCCTCTCAAATTATGATAATTCCATTCACTAAAAGAAATAAAAAAAATCAATTCATTAACGTACAACACCAATTTTCATATGATTAGGTAAAATAATATTGTCACTATATTTGTCACTAATGTATAGTGACAACGAAATAGGATAATTAAGTGACAATAAAAAAAACTATTAGTTCAACAACAAAAAAATGTTGTCACTTAATGCCATTTAGTGAGATTTTTTTTTTTTTGTGTTGGCACAATTGGGATCGTGGGATGTCACTAATGCCATTTCTTCTTGTAGTGATTGCCTGCTTTCTTGTTGATGGAGCAAGACTACGGCAGTTAATAACGAATAAAGTAAGGATAAAATGGTAACTACACAACTTAAAAGGGTAAAATGGTATCTCAACATCTTAAAAAGGGTAAAATAATTATTTAATTCTTTCAATTCTACAATTTGTTTGATATTTTAATTAAAAACAAGGTGTTTGTTTTGCATTTTTCAGAGATATAGGAAGGTAAATGCAATAATCAATACAGTATGAGGGTGCAAATTGTATTTAACCATAAAAATTCACTATTAGTAAACGAATATACTTTAATGTATATATGGTCCCAAAAAAATAAATTATATATGGCTCCGCCACGTTGTTTCGTTATCGTCACAAGACTCGCAATCAATTTTAGGGAAGACTTAGAAAATCAAGTCTTTAACAAAGTCTTCTTCCATGCCGGCCTGTGCTATTTTTCCATAGTCTTGGCCGACGATCGCATTGCTAGTCGTCGTCCTCCTCTGGCATTACATGATTACTTATCTCCACACTTACAAATTGACATCAATTAGGGTTAGCACATAATATTTCACTGTATACACATTTATATACGTATATAAACTTGATCGATTTATGAAGTAAATATATATATATATGCTACATCCGATAAACGACACCAAGAAACTTATCATGAAACCGGGCCCCACGTATTACATAATCGACTATTTCAAGTCTAAATCATCACAAATACTATTTATTCGCAAAAAAAATGTCACTTCTATTTGTACTTCACAACATATATTAGGCATATCGTATACAGTCTTATACACAATTTCTGTGACATTGATATTTAAGAAATGTTTATTTTCACTAGTACATATATATAGATAATATGATTAATTAATCAAGGGGTATTTTCGTCCACAGTCCCAACGGCTATATTATTCAGCAGTTACGCACCGCCATGTCAGCATTTTCAACCGGTAACATCACAGTTGGTGGATAGAGGGGGTATCTATTACAAATGATACATTAGAAGTTATGCTGCACGGACACTTCTAGAAGGTGAAGAGTCACCGTATTCGATACATGGACACTCGGACACACCTGGACACTTCTCGGACACCTGTGTCGGGCCGTATCGTAATCTCGCTAACAGTAGGACACCCGTGTCGGGCAGTGTCCACAATTTTAAAAAAGTTAGAACACTTCTCTTACGTTTTAAGAGAGAGCCCTAATAAAAAAAATACGCATTTTTTTCGATGTAATACATATTTCTTCTGTTTTCTTTGTGAGTCCACCCAAAATTCCAAAAGTCTAGCATGCAACGGCGACCAAGAACACGAGCAACAAGGGCGAACGGTTCTCTTATGCGATGAGGACTTATACATATTTTTTCCAATTTATAAATGTACCCCTATATTTTTATTATTTATAAATATACCCCTATATGTTTTATATTTACCCGTATCCACCACGTGTCCGTATCCTAGTTTTTTGGAAATGCCGTATCACCGTGTCCGTATCCGCGTATCACCGTCTCCACGTATCCGTGTTCGTGCAGCATAGATTAGAAGGTATCTGTCATACTTCAGGGAGTAATCTATAATTAATTAAAGTCATATAGACAAAAACTAGATTAATCTCGCAACTACTAGCCGAGTCGGATTTGTTATCCTTTCTTAGCCCCCTTAGCGCAATTCATTTTTAGTTGACCCAAAGTTAGGGGTGAAAGTCGGACGGATCGGATCGGAATAAGCCTTTTCGAAAAATTTCCAAAAAATCTGGAAGTACAAAATCAATTCTAATTCCAATACCAATATTTTCGGAATTTAAAAATTCATTCCGATTCCAAAAGGCCCGGAAATTTCGGAATTTCGGAAAAAAATCGAAAATCACATAAGCTTTAAAATTTCAAAACTTAGCCGAAATTTTCTAAAATTGTCATAATTTTTCAAAAATAAGAACATCCACGTCGATAAAAGTAAAACTAATAACTACTAAATTTCAGTTCAAAAAAATAAATAAAAATAAACACATCATAATATCCAATAAAACTTCTAATAACAATTCATTATGTCAAAATCCTAATACAAAATTTATAGGTGTATTTTTCGGAAAAAAATCGGAATTTTTCGGAATTAATTTCGGAATGAAATCGGATCGGAAATTGGAAATTCCAAATTTATTTTATATAATTCCAATTCCAATCCAAAAAAATCGGAAAAATTCGGAAATCGGAATTTCGGAAGTTGGAATGAAAAAAGTTGTTCCAAAATCGGAACTTTTCGGATCGGAATCGGCGGAAATTGGAAATTCCATTCCAACTTGCACCCCTACCCATAGTCTTTTTTTACAAATAATTACATTTTGAGCATAAAATTTACTTATTTTATGATATATTTTGCTAATAACTTCTATAAAAAAAAAAAAAAAAAAAGTTATGCGCGCTGCCTCTGAACCTCCGAAAACGTTAGCCCACCCTAATATAAACTAAGAATTTTAGAAGAGGTCGACTATACAACAATACTCGAAAGATAACAAATATCTATACAACGTGTCGTAAAATATTTCAAGAAATACTTGCAACTAGCAAAAATCTTTCATTAGGGAACAAGAATTTTACCAATGACTTTTCAATTTGTAGCAATGTATACGTCCAAATTAAAAACATATATAGATATATATCTAGTAGGAATATTAATTGGGTGGGGTTCTTACAATTTATTTGTTTGTGTTCTTATTTTCCACAGAGAGAGTAGCTTAGCTAGTTTGGCAGGAAAATATTAGCAGCCATTAATCATTTTATTAAATTACAAAAAATATACAACACATTTTGCACTCTACAAAACCTCTATAAAATGGGAGGTTTTGGTACACAAATTATTCATCTCACAATTTAAATAATTATCATACTATTTTCCGTAATTCTCAATGTCTTGCACCGTAAACCGGTTCTTCTCCTCGATCTCGACGCTTCGCCTTCTGTGGGCGCTGCTCGTAATATTAGTAATCACCCTGGATTTCACAGGTTTGCATTATGTTTTTTATTTCCACTAATTAATTACAGATATATATATATATATATTAAATTACTCTGTACTAATATAATATGCAATATCTTGATATCTTGTGTGTTAAATTACTACAATTTCGTCTTCTAGAATGTGATTGGGTACACTAAACAAATAACTTTGGTAAACAGCAATAAAATCTTTTTTTTTTTTTTTTTTTTTTTACTTGCATAATAATACCAATTAGGCTAAACTTTATGTATTGTAAAGAGAAATATCAAATATGCACCAAACTCTATTTTATTTATTTCATTTTATTTAGGTGCGTAAATTGGACTAATTAACAATTTCGAAAAACAAGTCACTTTTTTTTTACTGAAGTGGAAAACTAATTCCAATTCCGTTTCTTAAAAGAAAATAGGAAATTTTTGGAACGATGCGGTTGAATTTACGAATTTTCAAAATCTAAGTCTATGTGCAATTCAAGACATAGACTAATATTGATATTACAAGTGTACTATTCGGAAAATATTTTCAGAAACTTAAATCGAATATCGAAAGGAATGCAGTATGTATTCCAATTTACGTTCCAAAAAAAATCAAAAAACCGGAATTCAGAATGGAAAATATAGTTCCAAAATTCAAATTTTCGAACCGGAATCAGGAATTCAGAATATCTGTTCCAATTTCCACCCCTAATATTCGTTCATTAATAATAATTAATTGCGACGCAGATGCTCAGACGGGAGTTTGCTACGGTAGGCTGGGCGACAATTTGCCATCGCCGGCAGAAGTAGTGGCTCTATGCAACCAAAACAACATCCGGCGAATGAGAATCTACGATCCCGATCAGGCGACTCTCCGAGCACTCGCCGGATCGAACATCGAACTCACCCTCGGCGTACCAAACCCCGATCTCCAGTCCATCGCCGCCAGCCAATCAAACGCCAACACGTGGATCCAAAACAACGTCAGGAACCACCCCAACGTCAGATTCCGGTACATCGCCGTCGGAAACGAAGTCAGCCCCCTGAGAGGCGACACTTCCCGGTACGTGAATTTCGTCCTCCCGGCCCTCCGGAATATTCGCGCCGCCGTCAGCTCCGCCGGCCTCGGAAACCAGATCCGGGTCTCCACCTCCATCGAGACCGGAGTTCTGGGCACCTCCTTCCCACCGGCGGACGGTGCTTTCAGATCCGACGTGAACTCATATCTCCGGCCGATCACCGACTTTCTGGTCAGCACCGGCGCGCCGCTGCTGGTCAACGTGTACCCGTACTTCTCCTACATCGGGAACAAAGCGCAGATCGACCTCCAGTACGCGCTTTTCAATTCCGACGGGATCGTGGTCCCCGGCGGCATACGGTACCAGAACCTCTTCTACGCCATCGTGGACGCCATGTACGCGGCGCTGGAGAAGAGCGGCGCCGAGACACTGGAGATCGTGGTGTCGGAGACCGGCTGGCCGTCGGCGGGTGGGGACACGACCACCGTTGACTTTGCGAGGACGTACAACACGAACTTGGTGCGGCGCGTGAGGGACGGGACGCCCAAACGGCCCGGCCGGGCGATCGAGACGTACATTTTCGGTTTGTTTGATGAGAATCAGAAGAGCCCCGAGTTTGAGAAGAATTTCGGGTTATTTTTCCCGAACCGGCAGCCTAAGTACCCGATTAGTTTTTAAATTAGTTCAATCGGGATAATAATAAATAATTAGTGTCTGATTAATTAATAAGGCTGCTATAACTAGCATGCATGTTTGTATTGTAATGCAACTATATATACATATTGCAATAAATAAAATAAAAATGTATTATATTTATGGCACAACATAATTCTGAAATGGGTAATCAATGAGTCAGCTAGTTGACGTGTTCGTCTTGGTTATTTTAAAAAAAACTGAAATTAATGATCGATCGATATATTCAAACTCGATTAATTAGTTTGACTGAGCTTATTTTAAATGGCTGATAATTTTTTACGTCAGATATGTTGTTTTAAGAGCTGATAAACTGTACGTCTTATTATTAGAATTAATTTTTAAAGTGTTTTAGGATGATGATCACAACTTACAAGCTCTTTTTAACTCATTATAAAAATGTTGGGTGGAGGGAGGTACTTTACAAAAATTCTTATTTGTTCTCTAACCGTTTATTTTTTTAACTTTTACTGTTTTTTTTTTTTTTAAATTATCAAACATTTCAGAAGAACTTATAAACTCTTAAACATATACTAAGTTGTTTTTAATAGTTTAAAAGCTTAGCCAAACAGTTGTAGAAAAAAAAAACGCATCGAACTAATTAAAACTCAAAAGCGAATATCGCTATTATTATTATTATTATTATTATTATTATTATTATTATTATTATTATTATTATTATTATTATTATTATTATTATTATTATTATTATTATTATTATTATTATTATTTATATAGCCATTAATAAATGTTTACATTATAATGTTTACATGTTTAGTGTGTGTTGATCGGAGCAGGAGCAGCAGCAGGAGCAGCTGGGTTGCAAACACAAACTCCGTCATCACAGATTGGTTCGCCGTTAGTGCAAATCAAGTTCACACGTTTGCAGAATTCATCGGTGTCGCACTGTGGAATCAAAGATTTGCAGATGCAACTTCCTTCGTAACAGATTGGCCCCTCATCTAATCCAATTTTGGCCGCGTTGGGGCAAAATATAGGTTCATTTTTGCAGTCGTCGTTGACCCTGCATTTGCTTTCACCCGCCGCCGCTGTCAAATATTAATCAAACTTTTAGATTCAATAGATAAATTAAAAAAAGAAAACAAAAAAGCAAGATTTATCATTATATAAAGCACCTTTTCAAATTTCTTCAAAACGTTAATTTCTTACAAAATGATAGTAATTTCATTTTATTGAATCTCAACAAAGGTAAAAATTCCTCTTTGAATTTTCTTATACTAAAAAAAAAAGAGAAAAACAAATTGACCAATCACAGTTCACTATAATTAATAAATAGATAGAGGTGTTTGTTATAATTAATAATTAGGACAAAATGCAGTTCATCCTCTATTAAATTTTCATTTTCACATTTTTCCCTGAAAAAAAATGGACAACCCCGTTAAAATATTATTTTGATTGCACCCCAAAAGTCAATTGATGCTGCGTATTGTGCAACAAAAATAATATTTTAAAGTGCCAACATGAAAAAAAAATGATGTTTTTAAGGGATAAGATACAACAAAAATAATATTTAAAGGGGTAACGTGCAACAACTCAATTCCGGTGAATAATCCATCGAAATTTTACTATCGAGACAATGTGCAACAAGAATAACATTTTAATGGGGGACATTCACAATTCCAAATTTTTAGGGGGTGAAGTGCGAAAATTAGAAATTAATAGGGGGCGAGGTGCAATTTTCCCTGATAATTAATTAATTATATAGAAAAAAAGAGAGACTAACCAAGGCCAATAAGCATGAAGGTGACCAAGAAAATCATCTTTTGGGAAGCCATTTTCTTGAATTATTATTGCTTGTAATTGCAAGGAC
Organism: Erythranthe guttata; assembly: GCF_000504015.1. The sequence goes on along the minus strand of NW_012192858.1, from coordinate 72,585 downwards.
AGGTAATTATGTTGTTTGTAGTGAGTATTGAGTTGTCGTAAGGCAAGTATATATAGTTGATAGAGTCTTGTAATATTGTAATTTCAATTCAGAGATTTACATAAAAGCATATTTTATATTTACAAGATCACGTCACTTTTATTATAAAATATATAAAGTAATAAATTTAATTATCATAATATTGTTCCAACTTCCAAATATACAATTATAAAATACATACATTAAATTTAGTTCTCATAATATTGTTCCAAATTGTATACAAATCATTACACCAACTATATATTGTTGGAGAATTAATTTAAATGAAAAAATGGGAAGTTTTTTTCCTGTTTCCTTCTTTAAAGATCGGACAATATATTATATGAATAGATTATTATTATTTGTTTCTCATTTTGAAATTTTTATTAATTTTATTTCGACATTTGGCACCTACTTGTCGGTTTTGTAGAACCTACACCTGATGAAATACATTATGTAGTCTTACCTTATTAATCTACACATACTCAACGGTGAATCCATGATTTTGTCAAGGGTGTTCAAATTTGAGTTTAATAAAAAAAAATATAAATAATACATGATAAAATTGGTGGACTAAAAGTTTACGAGAGTTCAGGGGCAGTGCCGCAGTTTTTTTTTTTTTTTTTATTTGTATATACATCAGACAATAAAATTATGTAAAACTTTCAAATTTAAAAAAATCATTTGCAAATTTTAGGATAATATAGGAAATATTTAGAAAGAAAATTGGTGAAAATGTTAGGAAAATATATATATATATATATATATATATATATATATATATATATATATATATATATATATATATATATATATATATATATATATATATATATATATATAAAAGTATATTTAAGAAAAAAACATAATTAAGAAAGTGTCAAACCTGGTACATGTAATCTTATATTATATTATATACATATATAAATATTTTTTTCTTAAATCAAGTGTATGCAGTTGGACACCTACACACTCATGTATATGTGTGTTTAATGGATAGTTATTTATGTAGATTTACGGTTTAAATTACATGCCTAAATAAATTCATTTTGTAAAATTATAGCATACAACAATTAACATAACTACGGTGACAATAGAAAAAAAAAAATCATTTTATGAGATAATATTACGTGGTCTAATAATACTTAACTTGAAAGTGATGCTTGATTACAATGTGATTTGTGCGACTATGATAGACGGGGTTCTTCATCATCGCAATAGCATATTTTTGTCATCGCATAAGAGACTAGTAGCTTCGTCTTACTTCAAACAAATATCTTCCGGAATCCTCCTTATACACATTACTTGATCGGTTACCATTTGCCAATGATGCCGAAATGTATTTGTCTTCGGCCAACGATTGTGCCACCATTTGTTGCTTCTTCGACGCACACAAAAATATACCAAAAAACCAAGAGAAAATGCATAGCCCGATGTGCTTCTCGTATCATCAACAAATCCTGCCCAATCACAATCGCAAAATCCAAGGAAGTTTGCTTCAACACCTCTTTATAATAAAAATACCAAAATCAAGAGAGTACCTTAAATGTATCGTATAACACTCTTTTTTCAGCTCCTAAGTGATTTTGGCTCGGCTTATGAATAAATATGGACAACAAACTTGTAGCATATATAGATGACGTCCGGGATTTTATTTCATAATTTTCTACGCAGGATCACCACATTATCGAGTCGTTATTAGTATTATTATATTATTATTTTCATTTTCGGGATCTTATTCTTTTTAATTATTTCTGCATGGCCGCAGCTTCGGGCTTGTTGCAGAGGACTAGGTACATTGTTTGTGGTACGGTGAAGCACTCTTTCGCTATTTCCCAGCGCGCTGCTCACTATCAGGGCCCGATGCACACCTAATCGGATACCGAAGATCGGGCCGTATTTGTCGACTATTAATTATTTTCTTTTTACTTTGCAAGGTCTAATAATTAATCACATTTGTTTTTTACAATAAATTGGCTAGGACGTCGCTCTTAATGCAGATGACTCAGGCTTACTAACCGGAGTTTGGCTTGTCGACTATAGATGCACAATACTCGAACTAAACCATTCTTGATTCGAGTGACTACTCAACAATATTTCACAATGCACTTGGAGCAAGAACATAAAATATCCCCGGAAACTCAAATTAATGAACCATCGATATATATTCAAACTCGATTAATTAGTATAAAAAAAAAACAAAATAGCACTAATTTCATTATTATTATTATTTTATTTGTTTTCGATAATGTCGTCGCCTTTAGTGTATGTTGGCGGCCGGGGCAGGAGCCGGGGTGTCCGTCTTGCAAACACAAGATAGCTCATAACAAAACGGCGAATGACCTTCATCGCATTTCAAGTAGGCGCAATTTTCGTTCATAAAGCAGACCGTCGAAGATCTACAGTGACACAATCCCTCAAAACAAACTGGCGATCCAAATTTGGCCGACGCAGTTTTGCCGTCGAACCAGCAAATCATTGGATACTTATTGCAGTCGTCGTCCACCGTGCATTTGTACACATCAATTTGAGCCGACACTGTCAACCATTTCAAAAAAAAAAGGGGGGGATTATTATAAATATAAATAGCTCCTAAAACAAATCGGGGGCGCGATTATTATTTTGACCGTGGTTTTAATAAATAGATAGAAATATTATTTGTCGAACTCGATTGAAAACGAAATTGCTAACGTGCGTAGTCGGTTTCATTTCAAGAAGCTCGTGAGTTGTACGATTTTTTAATTCGATAAATTATTTTAGCCATAATTATTTAATAAAGATAAAATTTTAAAAAAAATCAAAAAAAAAATTTAACTCCAAGAATTGATGATTAATTATTATATAGAAGAGAGACACTAACCAAGGCCAATAAGCAAAAAGAGGGCCAAGAAAATCATCTTTTGGGAAGCCATTTTCTTGAATTATATTACTTAGTTATGTTGTTTGTACGAGGATAGAGTCATTCTCAAGCACGTGTGTATATATAGACTAAGAGTATACGTAATTTCAAAAATCTGAGATTGACTTATGATAATTTTCATTAGTATTTACAATATCTTGTCACCTTTATTATGATATGCATGTACAGTAAATTTAGGTCGTTTGATGAAAAGGGACCGTCACTAATTTTATTTCTGTGGTCAAAAGTTGTAATCTGATAGAAATTTTGCAGATACTGTATGTAATATAAACTCATTTATTGTAATATATATATATGTAAGAAACTAGGGTAAATTACAACCACCCTGAGCTATAGTCAAATTACGAAAATCTTCTTACACGTCCACTCTTGCGGTTTTAAATTTATTGGAATCTTCTAGATTATATGGAATATTATCACTTTTGTACACCGTTTTATCTCATTCGATTTTCACATTTTGTAGCAAGATGATACAGGTGCCAGCTAGTTACGAAAATGGAACCCTTCT
>NW_012192858.1:27579-60836 GCF_000504015.1 Erythranthe guttata | reverse complement strand
TACTGCGACATTGCAATGGAACTGAAATGATGGTTATACATATATACATACATATATATGTATGTATATATTGTTTTTGAGTGTGGGAGTTTGGGTACAAAATGGGTTAGGACAAAAGGGCATCTTCTTCTCTACAAAAAAGTACATGTTATAATCTTTGCAATGTGGAATTCTTGTTTATTATTTTACATTTCTTTTATTTTATTTTTTCTTTCATGCAAATGTATAGAACAGTGAAGAGCACTGACAGAGGAACAGGTAAATAAATTTGGATTTTCTTTCCCCCCCCCTCCAAAAATTAAAAGGTCCCATTATTATTGCATATTATTCTCTTTGTTTGTGCTTCCATTAATCATGATTTTTTGGGCGACAAAATAAATAAATTCAGAAGCATAAATCGTACTGAACATCATGGACCGAGAGACGGTCGCCTCGGGCCCCTGATTTGTAGAAGAAAAAAATTTTGGACCTCAAATAATAATGGTTATAAATAATTCAACAATTTGAATAATCATAACTATATTACTTACTCTACATTGTTACAAGAATTTGTTGAATTTTTTTTTTACGTGTGTTGCATTAATGTGAATGAAATGTCTTAGGATCAATTGTGATTAGTTAGATATTGACTTCTTCGATCTATGAAATTTTTATCTATTTCAATTTTTTTTTTCCAGCAATCTTTGCATTTTTTGATAATCCTAACTTGAAAGAGAGTTTCACCTAGTTGAAATTTACTATATTTTATTTAATTATATTGAAACAAATTCTTGTCCAGTCGTACTCGTTAATATGAACTCCATAAGCTTTTGGTTCATCTTAACTTTATCATTATTTTAGTCATATCTTCTCAAAAAATTTAACTGCTAATCAAAAAATTATCGTCCAGTCGAACTCCTTAGAATGGAATAACTTTTATATCAATTTATAATAATAATAATAATAATATTGCAGGTCAAGGGGAGATAGATGTTGGGCTGAAACTGCATATTACTCCAGAAATAGAAGATGATGAAAAGGCTGATAATAATCAAAGGTGAGTGTAATAATACTCTCTCTCTCTCTCTCTCTCTCTCTCTATTTGTTTTTGTCTTTTATTTTTCGGGAATTTTTGTCTGTTTTTATATGTCCTAATAGGTGCACTATATATTCTTGTATATAAGTACTGCACTATATATATATATTCTTCCATCATTTCCCAAAGAATATATCCACCTACACTATATATTGGCCTGGGACCTCTCTTTCTTTCTCTGTATGGTACCATATATTGTGGCCTATATCTTCTTATATACTGCCATCAATCATCATGATTTTTTTTTAATTTTTTAATTTTTTTAAATAAATAAAGTGGCATGATGATTATATATAAACTCCATTGATTCTAGATTTTGTCGAATCTTACAAATTTCTATGATAATCGAGAAGACAAATAGTATAACTATTATACTGTTACGGCTGAGTGGTACCAGTATCAGTACCGTTATCGGTGTTGTAAGGCCATTATAACATAATTGCTTCTAAGTTCAAACTTTGATTAATACTATTAATTTAGTAGTTTATATATCTTATTGATTGAGGTTATATAGATAATTAGTTGGGTTAATTATATAAATTGATCAGAGAATGTAGTTTCTTTGCATAAGTGTTTGTGTACTTAATAAATGGTGTGAGGATAATAATGGAATTTGAAAACATTGATACCATATATATAGGGTTTTGTTTGTTTGTTTGTTTAATGTCATTTGTATTTTACCTATAAAATCTTGAAACAAAAATAAAATAAAATTACACCTCACATCAATTAGATGTTTCATAGTACGAATCTCAAGAAAAAAGAAAGAAGAAAGTCAAAGAGAAGGTTCAAATCTCAATATAATGTTGTAATAATGCCAGCTTAGGGTGACATTTGGTGCAATTTTAGGGGTCACATAATAAAGAATAAATTACGTCTACTACCTCGTTCGTAAGATTAAATTACGAAAAGAATCTCTTATGTTTGAGAAATTACAATCACCCGTAAACTATGTATTGTCTTAAACATCTATTATTACGGTGTCAAACTTACCAGTGAACAAGGGGTTTCTTGTAAAAAAATACATAGTTGTGAGGGATAGTTGTAATTACCCAAACAAGAGGGTCTTTTTTTTAATTTGACGTTACCTCGAGGGTGGCAAAAATAATTGTCCCATAATAAATATTGTTTGAAAAAATGCTTTGCTGGACTTGTTGACTTCATTCCTGGACGGCTGAATTGCTAGAATCTAAACAAGAGTAAAAAGTCAGATGTAATGTAAAAATTAAATAAAAATATACAAATAGATATATGAAAAGATATAATATAATAAATATAATAATCTTGTAAACAAGAAAGAAAATAAAACTATATAGATTGTCACTCACAATCTTACAATTTTGCATTTTATTAGCTTGTATAATAATTGCTTGTGAATTATTATTATTATTTTTAAATTTTGAATCTTATGAACAAGCAGGGCTCAATGGAAATCATCATCATCATCATATCCAGACAACCTTGTACCAAGTCCTTCATGCCAGCAAGATAATTCCACTTCGACTAATTCCCGAGCAGGGTTCGATTTAATCACGGTATAATACATATATATGCACGTTTTAATTACCAAACGATTATATCGATTATTAAATAATTAGTATAATATAATTAACAAAAAAAAATCGATCGGTGCGATTCGTGTAGGTAAATGAAGCTGAGGTGGCGGACGAGAAAATGCGATTTTCAGACAAGGAGAAGTTAGATAGTAGTTTGAGTAGATTGTCTTCTGGTTCTTCTGATGTGTTGCTTGATCTAGAATTTAGCCTAGGAAGGCCAAGCTGGCAAATTGAACCCTCTAATTCCTCCCTTCTTAGATGTTAATTAATCCTTTTTTTTTTAATGACAGACTAATTTATTAATGATTATGTCTAATTATGCTAATTAAGCTAGTGAGGAAAATCTGTGTTTTTGGGAATTCTTTTCAATTTTGTTTATGATCTTAACAGCAAAAAATCATGAAATTATTTGCAGAGCTTAACCATGGTTATATATGGAGGCAACCTGCGATTCGGAGAATATGACGTTCTTGAAAAATTTATACATGCTCGTGTATAAATTGACGAAGCTTCAAAAAACTCAAAAATCAATGAAAATTGAGACAAGAGATGAAGAGAAAGGCCATAGTTGCGAACGTGACGAATCACAACAACAAAAAACACAAGGTTCAACGTGCGCAATAAAAAAAATCATAGAAACAAATTTGACTATCAAATTGGACATAATTAACATAAAAATATATAGATTTCGACAAGAGGAATCCAACGATGTGTATTTAACCCCTCAAATTCCGACTGCCGGAAAATAAGTTACCTTTCAAAAAGAACCACCATCCTCGAAATACACATGCATGCCCGGTAAAACGACCAAATAATCAGATCCATAGCTCCAAATCATACAAAATCACTATCAAAAGAAATAGCTCGACTACAGGAACCCAGACAATTATACCATTAAATTAAACGCCGGAAAGAACATTACAGCTCTAAGAAGCACCATTATCGGCTGGAAAACTACGGGACGGAAATTCACATCTAAGAAAGAAAGAAAGAAAAAAACGATATAAAGACGACGATTGTGATTGGCTAAAGTTTAAATCTAATTTTTGCAATTTGAAACTTTAAGTAATGTTGTTTAGTTTTGAAATGTGGGAAGCTTGAATGACTTATTAAGTTTCTCAAAAATATTAAAATATCTTTTTTTTAGTAAATAGATTCAACAATTGCTGTAAATTTTGTTTTTTGAAATTAAAATATTTATTATGCATAATTCTTGCTTTATTAAAATAATATTTTGTTTTTATCATTATTATATATGCATTTGAAAAAAAAAAATGGAGCCGTTGCCTTGCCTCTGAAGTCTGAACCAAGTCCACATACAATATATGGTTTTGCCAGGGCTTCAAACCCTAATTCCCAACAATTCCGACTAGTCGGTCCTCCGGCGAAGTGATGAACGGAGTGAAGAATCCCGGCGTTTCTCACCAAAGAGGAGCCTCAAAAGCTCACGAAGACCATCAACTCCCTCTACCGAAACCCACACGGAGTGAACAGAAGAATGACAAGGATGGAATCGAGAAGAAGAAGAAGAAGAAGAAGGAGGAACATGCTTATGATTCTTATGATACCTTTGAGATGAGGGTCGATCGCCACTGGTCCCGCAAGGTGTTCGACGAAATGACCGAGAGAGACCGGAGAATTTTCAGGGCGTATTTCAGCATTTCTTACAAAGGCTGGAGAGGCGCTATTTAGTTCTCAATCAGTGTAGTTGTGTCGTTCTTGATGAAGCTGATCGCATGATTGATTTGGGTTTCGAACAACAAGTTGTTGGTGTACAAGACGCGATTCCGTCGAGCAACATGAAATCAGAGGATGAAGATGAAGAGCTTAATTAAAAAAGGGCTATACAGAACCACTTGTATGTTCAGTGCTACGATGCCGCCTTCTGTTGAGCGGCTGGCGAAAAAGTACTTGAAAAGTCCAGCTGTCGTAAACATCGGCACTGCAGGAAGGCAAACTGAACTCATTACCCAACGTGTTACTATGGTTAGGGAGAATGATAAGATGTATAGATTGAAGAAATTGTTGGATGATCTTGGCAATGATAAGACAGCTATTGTCTTTGTCAACACAAAATATGTTGTTGATAGTTTTTTTTAAGGTTTTGCGGAGAGAGGATTATCGAGTGACGATATTTCATGGTGGGAAGTCACAAGAATCTCGAGAGGGGAGCCACGAAGGTTTTAAGGCTAGGAAGTATAATGTGTTGGTTGCAACCGATGTGTCTGGACGTGGTAGTGATATAGCTGATGTGGCGCATGTCGTTGAGGTACGGAAAAAACGTGTGTTTATTTTTAATATATATTTCTGGTGATTTTTTAAAGATATTTGAATTCTGTAAATTGGAATGTTTTAAGAATTTTCAAGTTATAGAAGGATTGCAATTTGACTATTTTACTATTTATGGTGTTTTTTCGTATTTTTATAGTTTAATAATAATAATTATTATAATTTTCAGTTTTAGTAGTATCTTACAGGCGAGCGCATATACACAATCTGACAATAAACTAGATAAATGTGATTGTAAACTTACGAAAAGTAATATCTTTGTAAGAAAATATGATAGCAAACGTATACAAAATTATATGTTCCAGCAGTGGCATTGCAATGGAACTATAACAGAGGTTTCCGTGGCAGCGTATGCAACCGTTGTCTCGAGCCTTGCTCCTGTGTGTCGGAAATTTCATTTTGTTGGTTAAAAATGACGTCAGGAAAGTGATTTTTTTCCAGATATATTTCTAGAAACAGTTTTATTGAATGTTCTCCCCTTGGTATTATTTGGTTGATATTAAATCCTTAGCTTTTCTATTTCCACAGATTCGATAGTGAAGGTTGGTGATTGAGATCAGGCTTGTTAAGTATCTTTCTTATTAAACGTATCTTCGTTATCATATACATGCATTTTCTTTCCCACCTTGTCTTGTCATACAAGTTGCAAATCAACGTGGGGTCCCCGTTCAAAGAAATATTTGTTTAAATTTGTCCACATTTGCGTTATTAATTGTTCATACAAGTTGGTCCATTTTTAACTCTTGTCCGTGTCCACAATTTTGTTTTCGTATCTACTCATTTATTAGCATTGATCTTGGCTAGTTGTTTCACTCATTGATTTCGTTTTCTGACAATCAAGTTGCTTGAGATAGTCACTAGTTCATTCCATAATAAGCAATATTCGATACAACCGTATTTAGTTCATCAGAAATGGACACGATTATTTGGCTTCTTGTATTAGTTACTTTACCAACGCTTTTAACCGTCAGTTTTTATTACCTTGTAGTAGTAACCAAACGAGGAACAAGAATCAAGAAAAACTTAACCCCAGAAGCTGAAGGGGGTTGGCCGATAATCGGACACCTGTCTTTACTTTCAGGGCCCGAGCTTCCTCACATCGTACTATCAAACCTCGCAGACAAATAGGTGTACACGGAGCACTGATAGTGAGCAGTTGCGAAATAGCAAAAGAATGCTTCACCACAAACGACCTAATCTTTTGCAACCGCCCAGAAACCGCTGCAATTCAGCACATGGGCTACAATTTCGCCATGTTCGGTTTCAGCCCGTACGGGCCCTACTGGCGCGAGCTTCGCAAAATCTCCATGCTTACACTTCTGTCGAACAACCGAGTTGCAAAGCTCGGAAATCTATACGAAACGGAGGTGAGTGCAATGATGATCGTTGTACCTTTACGGAGAAAAGTTGCCGTTGGATATGAAGAATTTTTTCGGGGATCTGACGCTCGGTTTGATTGTGAGAATAGTTGCCGGTGATGTGGAGATGAAGAAGATGGACGGAGCGGCGGGGAGTAGTGACAGGTGGCGGGGGGCGATAAACGAGTTTTTCAGAATGATGGGGGTTGTTACAGTACCCGATGTGCTTCCGTTTCTTAAACGGTTTGACGGTTACTTTGGCGCAACTAATTATTACAGGGCGTTTAAAAGACGGCGAAAGATATGGATGGTATACTACAAGAGTGGCTAGACCACCATAAGAAACACGAGGGAAGTATTAGTTGTGAAGAGAATAAAGGACTTATGAGGGAGATGCTGGTTTACGCCGATACGATTGCTAACGATTTCCCTGCGTACGATGCTGATACGATTAACAAAGCAACTTGCCAGGTATTTTGGTTTTTTTTTTTTTAAATGTAGGTTTATATGGTTTCATTTTTGTTTGGATTTCCTGATACCATGATGTTGAGATAATTTTCTTAGAATATGTTTGGTTTAGTATATCTTTTGGATTTTGTTAAATTGATGAAAATTTGTGAGAGAAGTAATAATTTAATGGAATATATGCAATTATTGAGATCTATTGAAAATGATATTTTTTTTGTCTGCTTTGAATTATATTAATTAGAATATGTTGTTTGGTTGAAATTAATAGTGGTGTGGTCCATTTTGGATATTTAGTTTGAATGTAGTATTTTATTAAACTAATCAGTGAGTTCATTGCAATAATCTTTTTGAATAATATATCAAGTTACAAATATCTCATTAAAATTTGAAAAAATGTAACAATACATTAAACCTTCTTTAACAAAGATTGTGTATGTATATATAATATAATCTTGTGCAGACAATGGTTTTAGGAGCAACAAATACAACGACCGTCACCCTCACGTGGGATCTATCTTTACGTCATGACGAGGGCCCGCCAAGAACTAGACCGAGGAAGACAAGTGAAAGTAACCGACACCGAAAACCTAGTCTACATCAAAGCCATAATCAAAGAAACCCTCCGACTCTACGCACCACGCGAGTCGGTTACCACGTGCCAGCTGGCACACGGCTCATCGTCAACGTGTGGAAGCTCCATCGGTTCCACTGGAATTCAAGCCGGAGAGGTTTCTTACGAGCCGTTATAAAGAGGTCGATATTTGAGGACACCACTTTGAATTGCTTCCGTTTGGCGGCGGCAGGATCGGAGGGTATGCCCCGGGATTTCTTCCGCGCTTCAGGTGACGGAATATTCCCTTGCTAGTTTGTTGAATGGTTTCGATATTGAAACGGTGCCGTTTGGTGAGGCCGTTGATATGACCGGGAGTTTGAGTGCGACTAATATGAAAGCCACTCCACTTGAAGTTGTTCTTACCCCCACGATTGTCTCCTCACCTTTCTTATTTGATTTTTCTTCATTTCCATGTCTTGTTGTTACATCAATACGTGGGGTCCCGTTGAAAAAATCGCCATTGCTTTTTTGTCCGCATTTGCATTATTAGTTGTTCAGACACCTTGGTCCATTTTCAGTTACTTTCTACTTCAACCTTATATATCATTGATCTTGGCCAATTGTTTCACTCACTCGTTTCGTTTTCCGGACAATAATCAAACTTTTCGAGGCAATCACTAGTTCATTCTATAATAAGCACTAGTTTATATATCAAGCCATGGAAATGGGACCGACTATTTCGCTTCCTGCGTTGGTTACTATATCGATAATTTTAACCGTTAGTTTATGTTTCCTTGTAATAACCATACGAGGAAGAAGAATCAAGAAAAAACTACCCCCAGAAGCTGAAGGTGGTTGGCCTATAATCGGACACCTGTCCTTGCTTTCAGGGCCCGAGCTCCCTCACATCGTACTATCAAATCTCGCAGACAAATACGGCCCGATTTTCACTATCCGGTTAGGCGTACACGGAGCCCTGATAGTGAGCAGCTGGGAAATAGCAAAAGAATGCTTCACCACAAACGACCTAATCTTCTGCAACCGCCCGCAAACCGCTGCAATTCAGCACATGTGCTACAATTTCGCCATGTTTGGATTCAGCGACTACGGGCCCTACTGGCGGGAGCTTCGCAAGATTTCCATGCATACTCTTCTTTCGAACAGAAAAGTCGCAAAGCTCGGAAATTTGTACGAAACGGAGGTTACTGCCATGATGAGGTCGTTGTACCTTTATGGAGAAAAGGTGCCGTTGGATATGAAGAAATTCTTTGGGGAAATGACGCTCGGTTTGATTGTGAGGATAGTAGCGGGCGATGTGGAGAAGAATAAGATGGATGGATTGGGGGTGGGGAGTAGTGACAGGTGGCGGGGGGCGATCAACGAGTTTTTTCGGATGATGGGGGTTGTTACGGTACCTGACGTGCTTCCGTTTCTCAAGCGGTTTGATGGTTTCTTTGGTGGGACGGATTATTACAGGGCGTTTAAGAAAACTGCGAACGAGATGGATTGTATGTTACAAGTGTGGCTAGACCGATGTAAGAAAAACAAGGGCAATAGTTGTGATGATGATTTTGAAGAGAATAAAGGGTTTATGTCTGAGATGATGGTTGCTTCTGATCGGCTTGCGCTCGAATTTCCTGCCTATGATGCTGATACGATAAATAAAGCGATTTGCCAGGTAATATATATGGTTTTGTTTGCAACTTTTTCATTGGCTTTTTTTTTTTTCTTAATGATATTTCTTGGATAAAAGTACTAAATTAATGGATGAGATGCAATTACTGAGACCTGTTGAAAATGAGATTTTTCTGAACAATTAGATATAATTGATAGCATTGGGGGTGTATTTTTTAATAATTGTAGATGATGTTGTTTGAAACATGAGAAAGATAATAAATATTCTTTAATCACATTATGTATGTCTATATTACATCCTCGTTTGCAGACAATGGTTTTAGGATCAACCGATACGACGACCGCCACCCTCACATGGGCTCTATCGTTGCTCCTCAACAATCGCCACGTCATCACAAGGGCCCGCCAAGAACTAGACCTCCACGTCGGACGAGAAAGGCAAGTGAGGGTATCCGACACCGAAAACCTAGTATACATCAAATCCATAATCAAAGAAACACTCCGACTCTGCCCACCCACGGCACTCCCGGCCCCACGCGAGTCGGTCGAGGACTGCACGGTGGCCGGGTACCACGTGATAGCTGGCACACGACTCATCGTGAATATATGGAAGCTCCACCGGGACCCGCGTGTTTGGCCCGAACCGCTTGAGTTCAAGCCCGAGAGGTTTCTTACGAGCCATAAAGAGGTCGATGTTCGAGGCAACCACTTTGAGCTGCTCCCGTTTGGCGGAGGGAGAAGGGTATGCCCTGGAATTGCGTTAGCTCTACAAATGTCGGAATACGCACTTGCTAGTTTATTGCATGGTTTCGATATTGAAACGGTGCCGTTTGGTGAGGCTGTTGATATGACTGGGAGTTTTGGTGCTACTAATGTGAAAGTCACTCCACTTCAAGTTGCTCTTACACCAAGATTGTCTCCTCACCTTTATGCTTGATCTATTTTTATTAGGAGCAATGGTTTTCAATTTGCTTAAGTATCATTTTGTTTGTTGTGTAATATTGTGTTGATTGACTTTTCTTTTCTTTTTTGATATTTTAAATATAAAATAAATATGATATTTCTAAATAAGTAAAGTTGGGGCATGTATTTATCATGGATCGTGACATATTATAATTCAATTCAAAGAATTGTTATAACTTGTAACCATCAATAGATAAAAGGAGGAAAAAATTGTTTTGACAACAACGATGACACCGAAGAAAATGCTTCGATGCATGGAGCGTTGAATTACTGATTTTGTAGAACTTATATACCTGGTGAAATATATAATATAGCTACAGATTATTGATTTACATATAATAACGCGCACACTAATGTGTACGTGGTTATTGACTTATTTCTATGATAGACCTGGTGTAGATTACACTGGGTGATTTTTTACCGTTGATCTACACACACCAATATGGATGTGTATATTGTTTATCTGAATGGTAAATACCTATCTGGTGTATTTCACCCGGTATAGCATAGAATAGACTTGTATATTGTTCTTAGTAGTTAATTTTTTATGTAGATCTATAGTGCAAAGCCACATCATGTATTTCACCAGATGTCGGATCTTTATTTATACACATCAAACTACTCAATGATTCAATAAAGTTTGACTATTCGAACATCATCCGGTCTCGACTCATCTCTTTGTTCAATAAATAATAAAGGGCAAATTACGGCCACCTACCTTTATGGTCAAATTATGAAATCCCCCTTTTGTTTGGATAATTACAGTCACCCCCTCAACTATGTATTATCTTACGAAAAAATCCATACAGATGTAAGGGATGTTAAATCCGTAAAATCGAACCGAAATTTCGGTACGCCAACATTTCATATCGTTTACCGAACAGAATATATGATTTGGTTTGGTAAATAACCGAATTACATAAATTTTATATAAAAATATTTAAAAGGAGGGGGTAACTGTAATTACCTAAATGAAAGAAATTTTTTTTTTTTTTAGTCTCATGGTGGCCGTAATTTGCTCAATAACAAAAGCTATATTCCTAAAAAAGAAAAAAAGATTAATTATTTATTTAATAATAATTAAAGCCCAATCAATATTTACAGCCTAAATCCAGTTACCGTCGACTCTCACCTCTGAGCTCTGCAACTTCTCCATTGCCAAAATTCTCTCTTCTTTCTCTCTCTCTCCCTCTCTCTCACACACACACTTCTCTCTCTTTCACACAGAAACACATTGAGTAAATATGACATTATTTCACTTTTTCAACTGCGCGATTCTGACTTTTGGCCCTCACGCCGTCTACTACTCAGCTACGCCGTTGTAAGTTTTTTACTATAATTTTCCCCCCCCAAATCTCTACAACGTGATATTTAATAATTTCATCAGATCTCCTAGTGAATGACAAGGCCGCCATTGTTACTGCTGTTGAAGCTGAATTTCAACTTTTCATTTTTTTTCTGTCAATTTTGGGCAATGATAGACGTATGTATGTATTTGCGGAAAATTAAACCCATTGAATTTATCTGAGATGAATGTTGGATTACCTAATTTCTCATCAATCTAGGTAAATTCGTTGTTTTTTAGGTTGCGCTTTCAATTGCAGCAATTTGTGTATTTCAGTTTTCAATTAAATAAACAATAGTTTTTTTTTTTTTTTTTTTGTTGGTTTGGTAGATAGTAAATATGAATTGTAAATGTGAAATTGCATCTGTATTGACTATTGAGTGTTGACTAGTTTTATTCCAACAGATCTGAATATGATACAATCGGCACTTCGATTAGAACAGGTGTCGTTTATCTCGTAACGGCGTTGGTGAAGGTTGGTGGTTGATTGAATGGTTTGTTTTCTTCATTGCTATGAAATCATAATACCCAGACGCATTTTGTTTCCGCAGCTTGTTTGTCTTGCAACGTTTCTTAAGGTATCTGAAAGCGACACTTTCGATCCATATCAGGTAATCTCTCTAGTTTACGCATTTTGACTTGTTGGACTTATGATTGTTTTTCTAATTTTGGCATATTTATTTATTCATCAGATATATTTTATTGGATCATGAATAATTTTGAATTGCTGTTGTTCCATTCTCTTTTTATATCAGGAATTGTTGAAAGCGTTGATTGGGTTCGTAGATGTTGCCGGGATTTATTTCGCCTTGACACAATTGACTCACAGGAATATCTCTCAAAATCACAAATTCCAAGCGGTTGGGCTCGGTGAGTGTAATTCCTCTATTCTTTTTGTATCTTTTCTTCTGAGTTCACTGCTCGAGATTTTGTTGATTTAGTGCGACAACTTACGTTTTAACATGGACAAATAATGTTACATTTTAGTTATTACTAATGCTGGAGAAAAGAGTGGTTCATAATTGGAATAATTATTTTCTCTTGCTTGTGCTATTTTCTTTCTTTAGTTACTATCTGATGTTTCCATATCGTAATTATGGTATAAAAATATTAACCCGCGACGTAACGATTACAGAGTCCACCAAGTATTTTTAACGTGTCAATCAATCTATAAATAAGACCATTTATCGCTTCAATATGCAAGCTAATATCTATTGATGATTCTCAATGTTCGTTTTTTATTAGGCACTTGACAGCAGCTTGAAAAAAATTAAAATGAGGGGATAAAATCAGAATGACACTTATATAATGCTCGTTTTATTTTAACCTACTTCCAATGGCTATCTATATATGCATTTGCTTCCTTTCGGAATATTTAAGTTCCGATTCTCAATTTTGGCAGGTTGGGCTTTTGCCGATGCTGTCCTGCATAGGCTGGCACCCCTTTGGGTAGGTGCTAGAGGTTTAGAATTCACATGGGACTACATCTTGCAGGGTCTCGAAGCAAATGCCAATTTGGTACGGAATTTCTTCTATCGTATTGGTTATATTACTAGTTTTGTTCGTTTTTTTAATCCAGTTAAAAACTCTTGAATTCTACTCTATTGTTTACTTATTTTCGGAAGGTGTATGTATAATTATGTCTCGTCAACCGTTTCAGGTGTTGAGTATATCACTTGCTTCGTTGAGCTCTTTGATGTGGCTTAGGAAAAACAAGCCCAAAACCTTGATTCCGATTATATACGCTTGTGCAGGGATTTTGGCAACAATGCCATCTATCACAAGGTGTGATTTCTCTCTGCCTACACTTCCATCTTACATTATCGTTTATCAATGTATTACGACGATTTATCTGTTAATATAATGCACGCACTTATTTATGCCGTTTGTGTGTTGTTTGGAGATTCTTGCAGCTATATGAGACGGGGATTGGAATGGCAATTCCCAAAAGTAGTAGGATTCGAGCTTTTCACTTCGTTGGCGATGGCTTTCGTCAGCTGGCAGCTATTTTCTGCTTGTCAAAGACCGTCTAACTGAGACAAGACCCAGAAATTAAACATATGTTTTTTTTTACGGAAGAAGCAAATTTCTATGAATAGCTTTTTATCAGAAGTATTATCTTTGTATTTACATTTTTTTTGGACAGTAAAATTAACTGTATTACACTGTTGATTTCAGTCAATGGTAAAATAGCTTCTAGTAATCTTAGTAAAATAGCCTCTGTTTGCCCACACATAAGCGATATTTGTACTTTTTTTCGTCTTCTTCCGTAAACTTCGACTGCAATTGCCCACACATAAGCGATATTTGTACTTTCTTTCGTCTTCTTCCGTAAACTTCGACTGCAATTGCCCACACATAAGCGATATTTTGCAAAGAAATCGGAATTCTATTGTTCCTTTTCAAAGTATCCCTCATTTGCAACCTTGAATATGATAGGAAGTAAATCAAATTTGTTATATAAAAATGAAGTGTTAAATAAGTATTTAGAATTCCATGGTAGGAAAAAATACATATGTATAAAAGCTATGAAAACGGCATGCCCTAGAAACGGAGATACGGAGAGTTTGGGGGAAATATGTAAATATTGAAAATATAGAAGTATATTTATAAATATGATATATATAAACATATATAAGTTTTTATTCATATATAACTTTTTTTTGTCATACAAACATATTTAAAATATATTTTATTATCAATTTGTAATTGATCATTAAATCATGCAAATAATTAAGGAAACAACAAATATATTTAAAAAATTTGATATTCACACATGTCTCAAACTTTTTAGAAATTATAAAATGACCCATGAAGTGTCCGGCAGGTGTCCTCTGGGACACGAAACATGTCCGAGAAGTGGAAACGTTAAAAAATTGAAGTTTCCGTGCTACATCGATTGTTTAAGCGACTATATTGATTCATAAATTTGAAATGCTAATTGCAGCGGGACATTTACTGATCACATTGAGATTTTGTTCACTATTTCAAAACATTCCTATAAAATTCGAAATTCTCTCAACTTTCAATTTCTGAAATATGACTTGTACAAAAAATAAGTGTAAAACAGTAAAATAATTTCAAAAAGAAGGAATAATGCACTTCTTTCTTGACAAAACATTGGTTGTGCATTTCTAAAATATGGTTTGATAAGAGCTAGTAGATTTAGCAAATTATCCCACATCGTTAGAAGATACATCTTGGGATGAGTTTATTAATCCACTAATTGCATGATTAAGACACCGAGCCTAGTAACGTGGGCTTATAATCCAAGTGGAGGTATTAAGGTGATTGGACATTTGATTAGCCTAAGTGGCTGGACCTTTAATTGCTTAATCTGGACCGTCCATTCCAAGCTGGGAGTTGGGTCTCGAGGCTCGATCGAAGGGTCGGGTTTCGTTGCCTTTAGAGTGGAGGGCACCGCGTCAGGCTGGCTTCACAGAGCAGCGATAACCTCCCACTCTCGGCAGTGGAAGGATTGCGGTTCGGTGCAATTCGAGTCCGATAAAAGTCACTTGGGCTTGTCCAAATTGAACTTTCACCTTTTTTTTTTGTTTTTTTAACACATTTTTAAATTATGAGGTGAGTTGTTTTTTTTTTTTTTTTTTTTTTTTTTTTTTTTTTTTTTTTGTGACACATTTTTAAATTATGATTCGGTTGTTTGGTTCGTGAGGGTAGTCTTAGTCGGTGAGTAAGAGAGTGTTGAATCAAATGATACAAGTTCGAATCATCTATCCAATGTTTTTTACACAATACGTGGGGCCACTTGAAACTCGTGTGCCTTCTACGTCAAGATGAGTAAGTACAACAAAAATAAGAATTAAAATTTAATTTGATCCATAAATAATGGTATATGTCAATCACGGCCAACGGTCGTAGAGCATAAGTATAGGAGCATTGTCCCCGAACCCCCATAATCTTTTATGTCATCATTTTTAGAAAATACTATTTATATTTTTTTAGTACATTCAATTTCGAACACCCATTAATAAAAAAATGGTTTACCAAATCGGGGCCAAAGTTTTCAGTTGTTCTTTAAACCTCGTCTAGGACCCCGAATTCTCAAGAACGGATTTGCTAAGTTGTTGCAATGTTCTTGCACGATCAATCCTATACTTTTCCTCTACGACCGATGGCGGAGCCAGAATTTTATGCATGGTGGGTCAAAATAATGCACTAAAAGATTTATTGCAGGATCACTCCTAAGTTTCCAAAAAACAAAGGATATTATTTATGAAAAATGAAAAATTAATTGCAATTTTCGTTTCGAAATAATAAAAGAAAATCAAAATTTCGAAAACTGGAATGAAAAAGCTCTTGTTCCAAAATTGTAGTGGAATCTGAACATTCAATATTTATTTTATATTGTAAAATACATAATAATCTTGATGATATATAGATTTTATTTTTCAGAAAAAAAAAAATATTGGAAATTTGAAATTAATTCCATTGGAATTTGAAATGAAAAAGGTGATTTCATCCCACATCGAAAATGAAAACATCTTCTGACCAATATATTAATTATTTTCCCGCATATATTTATCGCCGAGCCTAGTCACGTGGGCTTGTAATCCGAGTGGAGGCAATAAGGGTGATTGGACGTTGAACCGGGCCGGTTGGCTGGACCTTTGATTGCGTAATCTGGACCGCCCATTCCAAGTGGTGAGCTGGGTCGTGAGTTTCAATCGAAGGGTTGAGATTCGCGGCCTTTAGAGTGGAGGGCACCGTGTCAGGCTGGCCTCACAGAGCAGCGATTACCTCCCGCTCTCTGCAGTGGAAGGATTACGGTTCGGTGCAATTTGGGCCCGATAAAGTCAATTGGGCTGGTTTAATTGGACTTTCACCTTTTTTTGTCCTATTTTTAACTTATTTGTTTTTGTTTAATACAATTTTACCCCAATGTCAATTATTTTAAATTTTATAACATAATAAAAATAAAAATCTAATAATTACTGGATTACATAAAATTCAAAATTAACTAAAATTAGATTATTGGACAAAAATTACAAAGCTATATATTGTATAATAATGAATGAAAATATATTTTAAGAAATTAATGAACTTAAATAATTTTAAATACTTAATATTTAAAATTATCGATATGAATATATTGATTAATTGGTCCAATAACAATTAGATGTTATTTATTAAATATGTGCTATTGAATTATAATATTTATAAATTTTAAAATATTGCATTTTTCCACATATATTTTTAGTTGTATAATTTAATTATTATTTTTAGTTATTCCTTTCAATAAAAGAGAAAAAAATTAAGGTATTAGAATTTAAAATACAAATTATATTGTGCTTGAGGGGTGTAAGTATTACATAGAGTATACTTTAGTGGTGTGAACTGTATTTAACCCTTTATTTTGTATGCATATCTAGTTGAATCATACAATGTATGTAATGTGCAATTAAATGCAGATAAATTAAGAATCTACAATTTTATTTTTATATGTGATTTCCAGTACACATTTTTCACTCAACCAATATAATAACTCATTTTCCCTACAATTGGAGGCCAAACCAAAACATTATTGAACTAAAACCAAATACGAAATGAGAATCATTTTATATAATTAATTATGACTATTTTTTTAGCAAAATCAAACGAAGCCTAAGATGATAATGAAAAAACGTGATATAAAATTCCAGATTATGATACGTGTTCAATTCCACATTCATTATATTTAGTCGTGAATTGGCAGCAAACAAATCCGAAAAAATAAAATCACGAAACGGAATATAATCCATAACGTCGAATCAATTACCAGCAGATGGATCGAAAGCTCAAATACATTTTCTAAGAGAATCTAAACAAAGGTTTGATTACACAACGAGCGAAAGCAAGTCGTAATACTCAGTCTAAATATTTTACATGAAAAAATAACAGCTGCAAAGAAGTCCGCAGAGCCGAAAAACAAATGACGAAGTTACAAAAGCCCATATAAACAGAATTACAGGAAACTAAAAAAGAATAAGAAAACGCTCTAATAGCTAACTAATACACTATACACAGTGCAATCAGTCTCGTCATCTTTGGGCAGAAGAGTGCGAAGATTTGATGCATACAGCAAAAAAAAAAAAAGAAAAAAAAAAAAACGACATCCGACAAATGTTTACAGTTCAACACTAACATCTAAAAACCATAAAGAGGTCGTCTTTATCGTTTATTTCACAACACATTTTCACTAGCTGGAAAGTTCACCTGCACACATTTTCACAACGCTAAATAAAGTCAAAAATATAATTTGATTTCGAAGGTATAATAAATCAATTGATTAAGAGATTAGTAAAAAAAAAAAAACAGTGCTCACCGTAGGTAGTAGTTAGGTTATGAATCGACTTTCTCTCTCTTTGAATTTCATGGCATGGGAAGATTCCTTGTTGTACCATTTTGATAGTTCAACCCTTTTTTCCCGATTCCACAAATGTGAACGCGCATTTCGCATTTACCGACGAGCTCAAAGATGCAAATATCTCCCATCTGAATGTCGTTGTCACGAACAAAAGCCATCCATCCACCACAGAAAGTGTGCAAAGCCTGCACCTTTGTAGTGGGGATAGAGTTTACGGTCCAGCACTTTCCGTTTAAATTACGGAGAAGAATCTCTGTTCTGCTGGCCGGCAGGTGTTCTACCGAGAACTGATAGGGAATTTTCTGGATCGTAAAATTCAATTTTTTTCATCAGTGAGCGGTTACAAGTTAAAATTTTTTTTTATAAGGTCACATTACATCTACAATCCCTTGAGGTTTTGATTTAGGTTAAAACTCCAACCCAAACTCAATAATTTACATTTTTACCCTCGACATAATATATTTTCTACGGTAAATTACATCACCCTACTTTTAGTTATATCTAATTATACCTAGACACCCTCAAGTTCAGGAATTTACAAAAAAAAAATTCTCACATTTACAAAGAAAAGGACCGCTAATTGGATCTCAATAGCAATGGAAGTAGATAAAGAAAAATGCAATGGCGAGTCATTTTGATGTATTAGATATCGAACAGCAAAACATTAGCTGTCACTGTTAGCAACTTTTTTATGCTTTTCTTTAGAAAAAGAATATTTTCGTTAAAATAAAAACATTATCTACTGGATTAGATTGTATTTTGGCTAAAACCAAACCGTAAGGAAGGTTTAAGTAACATTTTCAAGCACAAGGAGGTTTACGTGTAATTGGACCTAATTTCCTGAGAGATTGGTACAATTATCCAATAATGTAGAACCTTGATAAATTAATACTCGACAAATAAATAACCTCACTTAAATAATAATTTCTTCCGGTTCCCGACTCGGTAAAAACTTACTAAATTTTGTAATTCTATAGTTTAATATTTCGCTAAATTAATAGAATTTGACTGGTCAACTGTAATTTGATCAAGGGTAAAAGAGGCATTCTTCATAACAACGCTAGCTAGTGGATGGGGGATAAAGATATGCTTCAACAAAATACAGAAAAGAAGAATAAAACAAAAGAAAGCACATCGAACGGACTCACCAGAGTGAATGAACCACTGATGTTGAACTTCTTCATAACTCTTACAAAATGAGGAAAACTTGAAACAAAATACTGAGCAGCCATTTTCTCTTCCGGCACCGACTTCATCGACATACAACCTTTAGCGTGAGAGCCTTGTTTGTCGAGTGATCCAAATCTTTTATGAATCTCTGTTCAAATATTATGCACGAAAAAAAAAATCAAGTATCAATGACGGTTACTAATACATAAAAAATCCGGAAGATTTAAATTACCTGATTCCACAATGCAATTGGTCGATTGAGTGCAGAGAGGAGGTGCCTTAACACTGGTATTATCACTTTTCTTTTTCGATTTACGCCTCGACAATTTTTTCGATGTGGTACAACTATTGTCTCTCCCTCCATTAGCTGTTCCGCGGTTATGACCGTCTGTTCCTTCCTTTCCTACTCTAAGAATCCTCACATTGAATTCAACTTTGCGCACGAGCTCAAATATGCAGATATCTCCAATATCTATATTATTATCGCGAACAAAAGCCAACCAGCCTCCACAGAAAGTATGCGACGTTTGGACTTTTGTAGTGGGGATGGAATTCACAGTCCAGGTTTCTCCTTTTAAATTACGAAGCACAATCTTCAATTTGCACTTGGGGAGGTGTTCTGTTGCAAATTGATACGGTAGATTCTGCATACGAAAAAAAAAATTTGAAATGAGATAGTAAAAAGATAGAGTTCGCGTTAGAGAAGGAACAACAATGCTCAATTTGTCTGGTTTCTTACATTTCATACAGAGAAAAAACAAAACAATGCTCAAAATTTATGATTTTCGCTTGGATTAGGATTCTACTAGGTTTTAACAAGTATCATAAAAATCCTAGAATTTTAGGATTTTAATCGGGCTTTTAACCACCTTGACTAAAAGATGCAATTGCGGGACACAGTTGTCACCCAGTATTTTCATTTCATTACCTACTCTTTTATTCACAATGGGCATACTATTACTCTATACAAATAATATACTTCGACGATAAAATTAGAAATGAACTACTCACCAGAGTGTAAGAACCGCTTATGTTGAATTTTTTCATGACTTTTGTAAAGTTGGGGTAAGAAGATGTAAACGATCCGGCCATTCTTTCTGCCTCTGATGCAGACAATAATAGCATATCTAGCTTCGTGGTTTGATTCCCGATTGACGGATCTGCATCAAAAACCGCAATTAAAAAAGATAGTATCCAAAAGCCAAAAAAAATAAAAATACGGTAATTCAAGAAAGCAATATCATTACCTGTGTTTTCATGAGGAACTATCGTAAGAGGTACAGCAACAGTAACATTACTCTTCAAGTTACTACCACAATCAACCTGCTGCATCCAATTATGGTTTTGGTCAACCACGGTCAAATTGTTCTCATGAACATTCCGGAAGCTTCCGGATTGCGTCCTCATTCTTTTGGGAACACCCTCGATAATGCTATCAAGCAGAGCCGATCTTTCCCTACCTCGTTTTCTCACAACATTAACATCGTATTTACTTAAATCTTGGCTGCTTTCGACGGTAAATGCAGCTTCCTTCTCGCACATACTCTGGTCGAATATTTGCACCGTAAAATGCAACTCCCCATCGTATCTAAAAACCATAGCATCACCGTGCTCGAGAAAGTGGTCTCTAACAAAATCTGCCCATCCGTCATTTAGGAATAAACCGTTGTCCGTGTGAATCAAGTTAACGTACCAATCGTTCCCACTGGGGCCCACTAAAAGTGCGGTGCCAGGTGTTTTTCCTTCCAAATGCTTAACAAAGTTGTACGGAATATTCTGAAGGGGAAAAAAAGGAACTATATATATCAGTGCTACTCATTGATATTCACATACGGAACGATTGGAGTATGTAGTTTAAAGCACCGTGTATCTCCGCTATAAACTACTCATAAACACATTCACCTTCGAGCATCGACATTTATAGCAACAAAAAAAAAACACTTGACATGATTCATTAGTTTCCTAAACACGAAAACAAAAAAACGAATACAGATTTCAAACACTCGTAAATTTCATTCAGAAGCCATTGAAAAAACTTGAACTGCATTGAATCTAAACAACTTTTTTTCATTACATCAAAGGAACATTTCCATTAGCATATTTTAGAACTGATAATCGACTGAATCACTCGTAAATTTCATTCAGAAGCAATTGAAGAAACTTGAACTACATTGAATCTAAACAATTTTTTATTCATTAATCAAAGGAACATCTTCCATTAGCATATTTCAGAGCTGAAAATCGACTGAATAATTAGAGATGCAGAATAGCTAAGTACACACATCCATATTAATCAAATGCATTTAACGAATTGGAGGAGAGATTTACCAGTCTTTCAGAAGACAGAGACGAGTCGAACCCCAAAAGGAAGTGTGGTCTCCTCATATGCCACATCTCTCTCTCTCTCTCTCTCTCTCTAAAATCTCTCTCCGTCTCTCTCTAAAATCTCTCTCCGTCTCTCTCTCTCTAAAAATCTCTCTCCGTCTCTCTCTCTCTCTCTTTAAAATCTATCTCCGTCTCTCTCTCTCTCTCTAAAATCTCTCTCCGTCTCTCTTATCTCTTCTCAAATTGAGATTATCGAATTGAGTTCATGATCGATTAGGAAGGAGCGGAGAAAGCAGAGAAATCCATGACTGAGTGATTTGAGGAGGAAGGGTTTGAAGCGAAGGGGTCCCTTTTTTTTTTTTTTTTTTTTTCTGGCACAAAAATTGTAAATCTATGAAATTCGTTTGCGTGGGTTGCACCACGGCATACCCGGCGCGTGTCATAAGAACGGACTTCAGTTCGATAGGATCTTCCATTATTACTTCTTTTGTGTAATTATGCAAACACAAAAGATTAGGATTTTTCTTTTTTTCCTTTTTCTTTATTTTTTTGTATATTTTGTTTTTGTTCTTTTTCCTTTACCTATGAGGTTTTTTGTTTTCATAAGATATACATTATTGATTTTATTTAGCATATATACATAGATGAATTTCAAAATATATAATTTTTTTATGGACTTTCCAGTACGACTCGAATTATTTCAATCGAAGTTTGTACGGAAAAATTATGATTAAAATGAGTACAAACTACAGAATAGTCCACATAACCTAGAAAATTACGTTGAATTTGACACTATAATGGTGGACGTGTAAGAAGATTCATAGTTGAAGGAGTTGGTTGTAATTTCTCAAATATGAAGAGTTTTTTCGTAATTTGGTCTTACCTCAGGGGTGGCCGTAATTTACTTTATTTGTAAGGTAAATAGCATTAACCCCATCTGTGGTTTGAACTTTATGCACATGACCCTCTTGTACTTTCAATTTTGCACATGATCCCGTTGTAGTTTAATATAAACACACAACCTCCTTGTACTTTCAAAAACTCCATCTTCCTAATGAGTATGATTATTTATCTAATGGAATATCATAAGAGGGTTATGTGCTTAAATTAAAAGTACAAGAAAGTTGTGTGCACAAAGTTCAAACTAAATAAAAGTTATATAATAAAATTAAAAGTATAAAAGAGTTATGTGCACAAACATCGAAGCTAGGGGCTAAAAGCTATTTACCCTTATTTATAAGTTTAACAACGCAATTTTAAACGTCTAAATAATACTAAAATTTAAGAAAATAAAATAGTTTATTAAAACAATAAAAACAAAGAAGAGTGTCCCAGCCCACTTCTTCTCCCAAAGCCCACATCAAAAAATGACGTTAAATTTGGGCCAGTCCAGTTACTCATTTTAAGCAGATCATACTTTGAAATCTTAAAATAAAAAGATAAAATAAAATTACACATTATCTGAAATGTTTTTTTTCTATATTTTTTTAATTAAATGCTTAATAGATGTATACGGGAAGTTAGATGTTACACTCAATTATTTATATCGGATTGAATTGAACCGTAAATTTGATTAAATAACTATTCACTAAGCATACATATACATGGAGGTGTGTGTATGATTATGTGTAGATCTACTGGTTTGAATCTACCTAGTGTAAATAACCAAATGTAGCATCTAATTTTCCGCGTATAACTAAATAGTAGCTGCCATTTAAAAGCAAATCACTGATAATATGTGTAACACGGAAACTTCAAATTCTTAACGTTTCTGTATTTCAGACACATTTCGTGTCCAACACTCGAGGACACATACAGACCACCTTATGAGTAATTTTGCAATTCTAAAAAGCTAGACATACGTTTGAATAGTAAATTTCTAAATATTTTTGTTACTTCCCTAATTATTTACACGATTTAATGATCAGTTGCAAATTGATAGCTGATAGTAAAAATATATTTTGAATATATCGTATGAGAAAAAAAAAAAATTTATATATAAATAAAAATGTATATATGTTTATTGAGCATATTTATAAATATACCACTGTATTGTTTATATTTACACATTCCTCCAAGTTTTCGTAGCCATATATTGAGACATGTTGTTTTCCTGTTTCTGTTAATGCGCCTATATATACATTAGAATCTCGATAAATTAATAACATTTTCTTCACCGCCTCTTCCCACACACAAAAGGCAAAAAAGAAACAAAAGGAAAAAAAGAAAGAAATATGTCAATGGGATTACTGAATTAATGACATTAAATACCTTGAGATATTCCTCTGTAATAAAATCTGAAAAAACATAATGAACCCCATCCAAGAATAACTATTTTCTAACAACAATATAATATTTATATTCCATCACACAGCCTAATTTGAGTAAAACGACGTCACATTTGTCTTCTTCCCAACCCAACTGCTACTGTGCTTTTCTTTTTTTATCTTCATTCAGCGATTTAGCGATAGGGACTCTTTTCTCACATTCATTTTTGGCGTGTTTCCCTTCAGCATATATTAGAACCGTATCAAAGGGTATCAAAATTCTATATATATATATAAAGCACACTCAACAAACACCCAAATTAGAGTTAAACTGAAAAAAAAAATGGATACACTTCTGAATCTTCAAGCTTTGCCTATGGGTGCCGCCATTGGAGGCCCTGTTGCTCTTGGTGGTATTTCTCTGTTCTTCATCAGGCAATATGTTAAGGATCAAAAGAAGAAATCTTCCCCCTTTCCTCCTCCTCCAGGTAATCTCTCTCTCTCTCTCTCTCTCTCTCTCTCTCTCTCTCTCTCTCTCTCTCTCATCTGAATAAAGATCCAATTTTGTGTATCAAAACCTCATTGAGTTTCTCATGTTTTATTCTATGAACTGTGGCCATTTATTTGGTGAAGTAATTTATTATAATTATTTGTTACGGTAAATTACGGCCACCTTCATGAGATACGATGTAAAATTACGAAAAAACGACTTATGTTTGGGTAATTACAACCATCCCTCTTAATTATAAATTTTCTTACGCGTACACTTATGATGTAAATTCAATAGAATCTTCTGGATCCTGCATAATGTTCTCTAGTTTGTACTCGTTTTGTATAAAAATACAGTTTTTGATGCAACATAATTTGATATTTCAATCCAAAAGATACATTTTACGATCATCTTGTTTCAAAATGTGAAACTCGAATTGGGTAAAGTAAAACGGGTACAAACTGGATAATATTCTACATAATTTAGAAGATTCCACTAAATTTGACACCGCAAGGGTGGACGTATAAGAAGATTTTCATAGTTGAAAGGGTTGGATGTAATTACCTGAACATGAGGGAGTTTTTCGTAATTTTACCTTTCCTCAGGAAGGTGACCATAATTTACCCTTATTTATTGTGCCATAAATTAATTAAATTAAATGAATAATTAAGAAACTAAAAAAAGAAATTTGGATTTTTTTTGAGTGCAGAAGTACCAGGTTTACCAGTGATTGGAAACTTGCTGCAATTGAAAGAGAAGAAACCCCACAAAACCTTCACCAAATGGGCTGAAGAATATGGTCCCATTTATTCCATTAAAACTGGCTCCAGTAATATGGTTGTCCTCAATACTAATGATGTTGCCAAAGAGGTATTTATATATATTATTCTGTAATTTTCCGGAATAAAAAAAACGGATATTCGATTGTCTTTTTCTCGGATCTGTTGTAGTGAAATAATCCGGTAGTTATTGAACTTTTTAGGCAATGGTGACGAAGTACTCGTCTATGTCGACACGGAAGCTGTCGAACGCTTTGAAGATACTCACTTCCGATAAGAGTATGGTTGCTATGAGTGATTACAACGAGTTTTACAAGACGGCGAAAAGAAATTTACTTACGAGTACTCTTGGAACTAATGCTCAGGTTTTGTTCTATGCTAAAATGTTTCTTAATTTCTTCTTAGTTAGATGAGATTAGTGCTAATCCCGTTTGCTAATTGCAGAAACGCCACCGCGTTCATAGGGATACCATGATGAATAACATATGCGAACAATTTCACGC
The DNA here is from genome assembly GCF_000504015.1 of Erythranthe guttata. The sequence continues at coordinate 35,696 of NW_012192858.1, read as the reverse complement.
CCACGCGAAAACGTTTCCTTCCGAAGCTGTCAACTTTCGGAAAATATTCCAGTCCGAACTTTTCGGATTATCTCTCAAACAAGTGAGTATTTCAAGATTCTAATTTAATCAATTTCGTAAACTACTATATTTAATAAATAAATTAAAAAAAAACTGATTTTCTTTTATTGACGAAAGGCTATCGGAGAGGACTTGGGGTCCGTTTACGTGGAGGAGTTCGGCACTACTTTGTCGAGGCAAGAAATATTCAAGATTTTAGTACTTGACCCGATGGAAGGTGCTATTGAAGTCGATTGGAGAGATTTTTTCCCATATCTAAAATGGATACCTAACAAAACATTCGAAAAAAGAATCGAGCAAATGCATTTCCGTAGGCAAGCTGTGATGAAAGCTATTATCGAGCAGCAGAAAAAACGTGTCGCCTCTGGCGTGGTACTTTTTTCGATTTTTTTTTCAAGAATCCTCCTAAATACACATATCTAAATTTAATTTTTCATTTAATTGTAACTATGATATTTATAATTAATATTTTTGTGACAGGAACTCAATTGCTATTTCGACTATTTGATGTCCGAAGCAAAAACATTGTCGGAGCAACAACTACTTATGCTTATGTGGGAAGCCATTATCGAAGCGTCGGATACCGTATTAGTCACCTCGGAATGGGCTGTTTACGAACTTTCCAAAGACCAAGAAAAACAGGTTATACAGGAGAACCTCTATAAATTAATACTCGATAAATTAATGACCTCGCTTAAATAATAGTTTCTTCTGGTCCCGACTTGGTCCTAAACCTACTAAATTATTAGTTCGATAATTTAATATTTCGCTAACTTAATAGAATTTTGCTAGTCCCGGCTGTATTAATTTATAGAGATTTAACTGAACTAATGTTCCAATATTCATTTATTTTTGCCATTGTTAAATTAATGTTTATTCCGTTTCGTCGAAACAGAACCGTTTGTTGCAGGAAATTCAAAATGCATGCGGATTCGAAAAACTCACTGAGGAGAAACTGTGCAAGCTTCCGTACTTGGCTGCCGTTTTTCACGAGACGCTAAGAAAGCACAGCCCGGTTCCAATAGTTCCCCTCCGATACGTGCACGAAGATGCACAATTAGGAGGTTATAATATCCCACAAGGCACCGAGGTTTATTGCATTTAGTACCCCTGTGTTATACAGAATTGCTGAAAAAGTCCTCGTGTGTTATTAATATTTGCATCCTCCCCCCTTAATTTATTTTTTTTTTTTTTTTTTTTTTTTTGCAGATAGCGATAAATATATACGGGTGCAATATGGACAAGAACATGTGGGATAGTCCGGAAGAATGGAAGCCCGAGAGGTTTTTGGGTAGAAAAGACGAGACGATGGAGTTGCACAAGACAATGGCGTTTGGCGGTGGAAAGAGAGTGTGTGCGGGCGCTCTACAAGCAATGTTGATTTCGTGTGTTGCGATTGGTCGATTGGTGCAGGAGTTCGAGTGGAGATTGAAAGACGGTGAAGAAGCGAACGTCGATACTTTGGGCCTAACTACTCATAAGCTTCATCCTTTGCTAACCAACATAAAGCCTAGAAACCGAACGGAGTGAATTTAAGGATATTAGTTACCGTAATAAAACATTTCGTCGTCGGTTCTTGATTTGTTAGTGAAGATCGAGAAATATCTCGGTCTAATATGCACTTTTTTCTGAGCCATCTTTTTTTTCCGAGTAGTATGATAAAATTTATGAGGATTATATAGTAAGAATATGTATTGAAAGGTTTATTTCCATTTTGTTTTTGGACTTCATTAGTCATGGTATATCACATTTACCTACTATATCATTTGCATGGGGTGTGTTTTTTTTTCGCCTTGATAATACAAAAATTCGAGGTTCGTCTCGTTAATTTTGGGAGTAGACGATTGTTTTTTTTTTCCTTTTCTTTTTCGACTAATTGGACATTTAGTGAAAATAAACTCGGTTGAGTTCGCAGCTCGAACTTGGGAAAACCGTCGCTCCTCGTTGTATTCGTCACGTCGAGGAGTTGCTCAAAATTTATCTATAATATCTTTAGGAAAAACAAAAAGACATCGTTAATTAACATGTGTTTTAGATCAGTTTCATAATCACATTAAAAAACTTCAAAAATATTAAGTGAACATATGTTCATTAAATAAAGGGTAAATTCCAATTTCTCCTCTTATACTTTGGTTCGGTATCACTTTACCTCCTTCTACACTCGATTGCATCGATTTGCTCCTTGTACTTGAAAAATTGTCTCAATGTGACCCTCGCTGTTAGTTGTCAGACATTTGATATTAACACCGTTTGATCTATATGCTCTAAAATTACAAAAACGCCACTTCTCCCAATTCAAATAATTATTAAAAAAAAAAAGAATAAAAAAACAAAAAATAAAATAACAAAAAAATCACGAGAACGAGAAAACATAGTCCACGAAGCCATCCACAATTTATTTTTTATTTTTTTGATTTTTTTTAATAATTATTTAAACTGGGAGGGGTGGTTTTTTTGTAATTTTCAGAGCTAGATCAAACGATGTAAATGTCAAATGTCTGAAAACTAACGGCGAGGGCCACATTGAGACAATTTTTCAAGTACATGGAGGCATATTGATGTAATCGAAAGTAGAAGGGGTTAAAGTGATATCGAGTGAAAGTATAAGGAGGAAAAGTGAAATTTACCCTTAAATAAAATTATAATGAAGAGATGGAGGTGGTGTCATTTTCTTTCTTGTTTTGAATTGTTTCGTGTGTACTAAGAAAATTAGTAAATATACGAGAAATATAGAAAATCGCTAAAATATTATTTATCGTCATTTGTTTTTCCACTAAGAGCAAATTTAAAAAAAAAATTGTAATTAATGCATAGTTGATTTTTTTTTTTTTTTTTTTTTTTTTACAAATGCATAGTTGAAATTTTAATATTAAGGTAACAAATAATTGTTTTTTCAAGATTAAATTATTTCACAAGAATAAAATATTATTTAAATTGATAAGAAGGGCACAACACAAAAAGGGAAGAGACACTGTAAGACACAGAAAAGTGGCCGTCGGCCGGCAGTGTAAGTATATGTGCACTGGTCCACGTGAACTAACTCGAATCTCCAACTCGTTCTGTTCTATATTTGTATACCAATGGACGAAAACAAAATACAAACATAAATTAATTCATCAATATTCAATACCATGATTGAATTGAATCATCACCCACTCTTTCAAAAAGATATTTAGTTCTCTCAAAGAAAAATATTAATTACCGAAATTCATTGGTGCAAAAAATTGACAATATATTCTTTTCAAACTTAATTTGTTCATTAGATTACCATGTACTATGGTATCGTACCAAAAGTAATGGTATACCAAATATCGGTGTACTGCATTTTTCTGTAAGGTAATAGTATGAAACTTACCATTACCATAAATTACGCTTGGTACACTGTAACGGTAAAAAACTTTGGTATTCCTACCAATGTCACCCCTAGAGATGATGTTAGAAAATGCCTCCCATTTATTTAGTATATATTTCAAATTTTTGTTCGATTGTTGAATTTTAACCCACATTACTGATTATTGAGGTAGCCTTCCATTATTAACTACTAAAATTAACAAAAATAACTGTAACGCCGTCGATGAAACCCAAGATTCCACAAAAGAATACAAACAATAGTCAACTGAAGCAAAAACAAAAAACACCTACAAAAAAGGGTAAATTCCATTTTTCTCCATTATACTTTGGTTCGATATCACTTTACCCCATTCTACTCTCAATTGCATCAATTTGTCCTCCATGTACTTGAAAAATTATCTCAATGTGACCATCGTTGTTAGTTTTCAGCCATTCGACCTTAACAAAATTACAAAAAAAAAAAACACTCTTCCAGTTTAAATAATTATTTAAAAAAATAAAAAAAATAAAAAATAAATTGTGACTGACGTCGTGGACTATGTTTTCTCATTGTCTTGATTTTTTTTATTATTTTATTTGTAATAATTATTTAAATTGGGAGATGTGGTGTTTAGTAATTTCAGAGCTTAGATGAAACAGTGTTAAGGTCAAATGTCTGACAACTAATAATGAGTGTTACATTGAGACAATTTTTCAAGTACAAGGAGATAAATCGATGCAATTTAGAGGGTAAAGTAATACCGAGACAAAGCATAGGGGGAAAGTGGAATTTACCCAAAAAAAACTGAATTTACTCTTCTAATAATATAGTAATAATTTACACTAGAATATTTATCTCAAAATTGCTTATACCACTCCATAACGTAACCTCTTAATATTAACATGACGTAACGTAACTTAAATAAAACATATATATACCTTGCACCATATATGTAGGAGACTAGACAAAGTTTAATACAATATACATAAATATATATACCAGTACTTAAATAAAAAAAAAATGGCTTCTAAAGTGAATATTGTTATAACTCAGTTAGCAATTCTTGTGGTATCAGCAAACCTTCTAGAAGCGTGTTTCCTCACAACCGAGTATAGGGTTCTGATTGATCTAGATCTTTCACTCGGCTTCGTTTATCCGCTGACGATTCATTGTTGGTCAGGAAACGAAGATTTGGGCACACATATGATGTACCTTGCCGATGGGATAACAAAGTACGACTGGAGATTTTGTGAGAATTTCATCGGCAAGTCGGTATACACGTGCGAGTTTTGGTGGAACGGGAAAGATAAAACGTTTCAAGTTTTCAATTCGGATACGTCGGACCACGACTGTGCGGTAGAGAGCACGTGCACTTGGCACGTGAAGAAACATGGCTTCTATTTGAACGGGAATGATCGTCGTAGCTATAAATGGTAGTAATTAATTAAGACACACGTGCATAATTATATGATGATAATATATATAATATATGTATTTCTTGGAATAATTTGAGATTTTCTGTATTGTCTTGTACTTTTTTCATTTCAATAACTTATACTCAAAGACGGATTTTGTACGTTGAAATAGACCTGGTGAAAAACATAAGGCGATTTTACACTATGAATCTATATAAATAATTAGTAACTAACCGCACATATACATAAGTGTGTGTATGTTAATATATATGTAGATTAATGATGCATGATCATCCGACGTATTTAATGAGTGTAGTATCTACAAAACCCACAAAGAAGATGGGTGTGGGTTGAGGTAGGATGGTAAAACCACCACCAATGGAGGTGGATCAATGGAATGTGGGTCCGGGATGGGGAGAAGGGGGGAGGAATCCCTTGACCTGCCAACACACGTGCTGGAAGGCAGCGTGTGATCACTCGCCCCTTTTTTTTTCTTTTTTTTTTGTCAAACGAGTTTCCTTTTATTTTATTTTTATTTGTTGTCCTTCTTTTCTTTTCTCTTGTCTTTTACATGTCATTTTTATATTTATTTTTTCCTTTTCTTTTCAATTTATATTTTATATTATTTTATTATTTTATTTTATTTTATTTACATAGTTACATAATTTAATTTCACATAATTTCAATAAAATCAAACGCTTAATTTGTAAATAAAGACTTTTAATATTTCCATTTCTTTTTCTTTTATTTTTATTTCCTTTTGAATTATATATTTATTCGTAATTAGTTGAAGATTATTTATTTACTTTTATTTAATATTGTATTATTATAAGTAAATTATTATTATTATGATTTTTATTTTCAATAATTAAATAATAATTATTATATCATTATTATTTATTATTATTATGGTGATGTATCACATAATTACAATAAAATCAAATACTTAATTTGTAAATAAAGACTTTTAATATTTTTTTCCATTTATTTTTCTTTTATTTTTTATTTTCTTTTGAATTATATCTTTATTCGTAATTAGTTAAAGATTATTTATTTACTTTTATTTAATATTGTATTAGTATAAGTAAATTATTAACTTTTTTTTTTTGTTTTCAATAATTAAATAATAATTATTATTATTTAATATCATTATTATTTATTATTATTATGGTGATGAGAGTGGGGCTTGAAAAAATGTAAAAATAAACCGAACGATTAGAAAGGATGTAGGTCGGGTGAGGGGGATGGGGATGGGGAGGGGAGGGGAAACCACCCCCTCTCCATTGGATATGCTCTTATTAGATGAAACTTAAAAAAAGTCACTTCGATGCATCACTTATCCCCTCCCATCTCTTTTTAAATCCTTTAATACAATTAACAATAATATGAAAAATACATTTATACGTCCCGTAAGGGATGGCCTAGTGGTTGGAACAAGTGGTTCTGTATCAATTGACTCAGGTTCAAGTCTCCTTGTCAACGGTCGCTAGATTGAGCTTGTCACACATGGTTAGCCTAATGCAATTTACGTCTCTCATATAGTTTGCAAGCTATTATACGAGAGTGTAGATTTACCCAGTGCACATATATGATTGATTGCGGATTGCTTCATTGAAAAAAAACATTTATACCTGTCAATAAATTGTAAAATATATTTGATCATAGTATATACATTGTATAAGAAACATGTTAAATGTTTAACTAAAATTTATTCTTAATATTTTATTTTCTTGAGATTAGAAAGTATTATTCCATACTAAAGTAAAACTATGTTTGCTATTTTTCTCTTTCACATAGGATCTATTTGAATTTTTTTTAAACATACAATGCAGTAATTATTAAGGTCGAGGTTTAGGGTTTGAATTGTACCGTTATATTCGATACCTGAAGGGGGTAAGTGATTGTTCGTTAAGTATTAATCGACTTCAAATAATCTTTTGTCTCAAACAGAAAATAAAATATAGGAAAAATACCAAAAACTTATGAATAAATCTTAGATGCAAACACTCCTAAGAAAAAAAATATCCATTTAAAAAATCCTGATATTAAAATGCTCCTACAAATTTATCATAATTATAAGCTTTTGGTAATTAGTTGATCTTACTTAATGACTAATTACCTCTTATTAAACAAAACTAGCATTTCCCCGTGCATTTCAAAAGTGAAAAATAATGTTTAGTTCAATACATGACACAATTATAACAAAATTTATTAGTGATATCGGTAATAACATCAATATTTTTATACAAATTTAATAATAAAAACTCATTTAGAAAAAAAATCAAAGAAATTGATCATTAAATAAATGAAACAAAGAAGAATTATAATAGACTAAAAAATGGGAGATAAAAACAAGAATAACAATTAAAAAGATATAGATCAACGAATTAGGATTGTGCTAGCCAAGATTTAGTTTGAAAGTAATTAAAAAAAATGATTGCAAAATAAGATATATATATATATATATATATATATATATATATATATATATATTACAAATATGCCATTTGAATTTTTTTAGATTGTCTATTTCTTTTATATATAATGATAAAATTTTATTTATCCCTACATTCTACATTTAGTATCGATACTAGTAAGAAAATACAATTTCACATCCTGCACCGTCCCCTATTTTCCCAATTTGTAACATGATTGGAATTTCTAAAAAAAAAGAAAAAGATTAACCCCACTGGGAAGAGAGGAAAATACAAGTATGTTTTTGTTGCGGACTTTTAGCTAATAAAATTATAGGGGTATTTATGTAAAATGTATATGTGAGGGACTTTTATCAAATAAAAAAAAAAATTAATTGTGTATTTTATGCTAATCTTATATATAAAAGAAAGAAACGCTAGGGCAACCCTAAGAAACCCTAATGTCATATGGGTAATTTTTTTTCAATTTTTATCAAATATTTATCTCCTTAATATTATTTTAAATATTATTTTTTAATTTTATCATATTTGTATCCCCTAAATATTATTTTAAATATTATTTTTTATTTTTATCAGATTTTTGTCTCCTAAATATTATTTTTTATTTTTATCTCCTAAATATTATTATAAATAATATTTTTTTAATTTTATCAAATTTATATCTCCTAAGTCCTAACTATAATTTTAAATATAATTTTCAACTTTTAGCAGATTTTTATCTCCTAAATATTATTTTCGAATTTTATCAAATTTATATCTCCTAAATAATATTTTTAATATTTTTTTCGAGTTTTATCATGTTTTTATTAGTTTTTTATCTCCTAAATATTATTTTCGTTTTTTATCAGATTATTGTCTCCTAAATATTATTTTCGC
>NW_012192858.1:6184-26548 GCF_000504015.1 Erythranthe guttata | reverse complement strand
TTTCCTGGCTTCATCGAGAGAGAGCCTAACGATCCCGCCAAATACGGCGGCCATGGGCTGCGTGCCCCGTAGATCGTATTTGTGGGTATGGTGTTTGGCTTTTCTCAGAATACAAACAACTAAAGAGTATGTGTTGTGTTTATCTCCAGAGATGGGGATAAATAATATTTTATAAATTTTATCAAATTTATATCTCCTAAGTCCTAACTATAATTTTAAATATAATTTTCAACTTTTAGCAGATTTTTATCTCCTAAATATTATTTTCGAATTTTATCAAATTTATATCTCCTAAATAATATTTTAAATATTTTTTTCGAGTTTTATCATGTTTTTATTAGTTTTTTATCTCCTAAATACTATTTTCGTTTTTTATCAGATTATTGTCTCCTAAATATTATTTTCGATTTTTATCAAATTTTTATCTCCTAAATATTATTTTAAATAATAATTTTAATTTTAATCATATTTTATTTCCTAAATATTATTCTAATTATTATTTTCATATTTTATCAACTTTTATCTCATTAACATTATTTGAAATATTATTTTCGATTTTTTATCAAATTTTTATCTCCTAACAATTATTTTAAATTTTATTTTCGATTTTTATCTCCTAAATATTATTTTTGGATTTTTTTATCAAATTTTTTCCTCCTAAATATTATTTTATATATTATTATCGATTTTCATCAAATTCTCCTAGATATCTTATATATAAAAGAAAGAAACGCTAGGGCAACCCTAAGAAACCCTAATGTCATATGGGTAATTTTTTTTCAATCGTTTATCAAATTTTTATCTCCGTTAATATTATTTTAAATATTATTTTTGAATTTTATCATATTTGTATCCCCTAAATATTATTTTAAATATTATTTTTTATTTTTATCAGATTTTTGTCTCCTAAATATTATTTTTTTATTTTTATCAAATTTTTATCTCCTAAATATTATTATAAATAATATTTTTTTAATTTTATCAAATTTATATCTCCTAAGTCCTAACTATAATTTTAAATATAATTTTCAACTTTTAGCAGATTTTAATCTCCTAAATATTATTTTCGAATTTTATCAAATTTATATCTCCTAAATAATATTTTAAATATTTTTTTCGAGTTTTATCATGTTTTTATTAGTTTTTTATCTCCTAAATATTATTTTCGTTTTTTATCAGATCATTGTCTCCTAAATATTATTTTCGATTTTTATCAAATTTTTATCTCCTAAATATTATTTTAAATAATAATTTTGATTTTAATCATATTTTATCTCCTAAATATTATTCTAATTATTATTTTCATATTTTATCAACTTTTATCTCATTAACATTATTTGAAATATTATTTTCGATTTTTTATCAAATTTTTATCTCCTAACAATTATTTTAAATTTTATTTTTGATTTTTATCTCCTAAATATTATTTTTCGATTTTTTTATCAAATTTTTATCTCCGAAATATTATTTTAAATATTATTATCGATTTTCATTAAATTCTCCTAGATATTGTTTATAATAATCTGATTTTCGATTTTTACAGAAAAGGGTAAATATATCTGATTTTCATCCCTAGCGGATTTTGTGACATCGTTTTACAGAATGTCTGCAACATTTGAATTTTATTTCTTCCCTACCTAAGGCTTCTTCTTTTGGTAACCCGACTTTAGATTTTGTTTCTTATCTTCTTCTTCATCCTATTGCATGTGTGGCAATTAGTTTACATCTTTTTCCATCATGGCTTATAGGTAATTTCATTTTGTTAAATTATGTGTTTCATTAATTTATACCAAAGTTTTCAAATTTTATGTATAACAATTATTTCATTTTATATGTTATTGGACATGTTATTGAAAGGGATGATTTGAGAAAATTAACCAAAAATGGGCGGAGCCACAAGCTATTGGAAGTCGACCTTCAAGACTTATTGTTTGTATGCGATATTTAATTTATTGTTTATATTTATTTTTGTTTCTTAATTTTCCAATTGTTAATTCCAGTGGCAAAACAACCTTAAAATGAGGCAGTGGAGAAGGGCTTAGTTCCGATGCAAGATGTATAGATGGCCTTTTACGATGGTATGTTGTCGATAGTTTAGTTTTGATTATGTTAACTTAGTTATTAAATCTAATTACTTTTAAGCTCAACATGGAAGACATAATTGATGATTTTTTTCCTGGTTCAAATTTTCAATCTACTGGTATTAGCTGATTCAATTCATTTGGAAAATTATTCAACACTAAAGTTATGTCTTTTTTTTTTTTGTGTGTAGTATACTTAATAATGTTCCAGTATAATAGAATTTTGATCATACGATACATCAAACGTTTGTTTATATTCTTACAACATCAAAAGAATGCAATTTGTTGTCCCGTGCATCGCACGGGTACAATTACTAGTAAATTTAAATTTGGATGACTTCTAGCAAATTGCACATTAAATTAATACCATTAAATTTGTTGCAGGCTTTAATTTCATTAATGTAACCGAGTAAATCACTAAATCCACTCTTCTAATAATTCACTAGTTGATATAGATATTCACATTAGTATATTTAATTATCTCAAAATTGCTTTTACCACTTCATAACGTAACCTCTTAATATTTCGGTAACGTAACTTAACTAATCAAACTTAAAAATTAAAACAATATATATATTAAAAAAATATTTTTACCTATAAATAGGAGACTTAACATGCATAAAATTAGACAAAGTTCAATATTAAAAAAAAAAAAAATGGGTTCAAAAATACACATTAATATTATAACTCAGTTAACAATTCTTGTGCTATCGGCCAACATTCTCGAAGCGTGTTTTTTCACAACCGAATTTACGGTACAAATAATTGCGGATCCGTCACTCGGTGCGAAACTTCCATTGACGATACATTGTTCGTCGGGAAACGAAGATCTGGGCATACACAAACTTTACGGTGATTACACTGCCCACGGATACAGATCGTTCGGATGGAAATTTTGCGAAAATTTAATTGGGAACTCGGTATATACCTGTGATTTTCATTGGCATAAAAAAAATATACGATTTCAAGTTTTTAATTCGGCTTTTTCGGACAAGGCTTGTCAATACGAGAGTACGTGCACTTGGTACGTGCATACCGATGCCTTCCATTTGAACTTGGATTGGACTAATGTCATGTATAGATGGTAGTAACACTTTTATTTACATATATACATATTGAAAAAATTGGGTTTAGACCTAACTTTAATAAAATATTTAAGTGGGTTCTGTTTATCGAAAAATTGAAATAAAATATATATTTACGAGCTATGTTTCGAATAGATGAATCTGATGTAGTTATTTTTTTTTTAATATGACGTTTAATGAATGAAATATTGATGCATAAAGATGAACACTTAAATTAGATTATTTATGAACACGTTGAAAAATAATGAGTTTTGATGAGAACAATTTAAATTGATAAATATTGATAGCTAGAAGTATAATTAATGAGAGGTATTCACTCAGTCGGCAAAATTGACGTTTGATTTATGAGAAATTAATAATTTAAATGGTGTAATATTGATATCTAGAGTGTAATTAATAATTTAAATATATATTTAGTTTGGAGTTGGGCTTGTTTTTGACCTAAATTAATTTATAAGTTCGGTGAACTTAATTAATTTAATCCGAATTTACTATTTCTAGTTAATTCGAGTGCGACGTGTGTCCTCGAATGACATCATTGTCCAGTAGGCGAACATGTCCATCCACGTGCGCGGCAAGTGATGCCTCACCATCTGAAAGGTGGTTGTTTAATTCGAATTGGTGTTTGGTCTCTACGAAAAGATGCCACACTTTTTCGGCCCTTCTTTCTAAAGTCGTTGTGTTTTGCGGAGGGAGATTTGATTTGAACTTAGGAGAGTAAAGAACTTAGGAGTGCGTTTGGATGGATGGAGATTTGATTTGAAGGAGGGATTTCAAATGACTCCAATGTGGTGGAGTCATTTGAAATCCACCACAAATGCTCAAAAAACAACTAAAAATTAAGGGTATGGATTTGAAATTCATCCCCAAATCCCTCAATCCAAACAAGTTCAAGGGATTTGTTATTATGGATTTGAAATCCCTCCTCCAAATCCCTCCATCCAAATGCACCTTAGAAGTAATTGTTTTCTTATTACTAAATACTCCATCCAATTCATAATATCTGTTACTTTTGCGAAAGATTTTTTTATTATCTCTCACTTTAAATTTCCAACACTTAATTAAATTTTCAGTTTAAACCTATATTAACTCTTTCCAAACTTTTTTTAACTAATTTATCTCTCTTATTAAGTATAAGACAAGGTCAATTTAATTTAAAACTAAAATCAAGACACATTTAATAAAATTTTCAATCTTTACACTAAAAAACGAAACGAAACGGATGGAGTATCAAGAACTTTAAATAATTTCATGCCATTTATCTTTCTTTTAGAGACACAATATATTGTGATAAATTAATTTAATTTTAAACATTCTTAGAGTTTTTTTTTAATAAAAAAGGATATTATTAGGCATCATGCCAATCCATCAGGAAGGACATGACCTTCGTTACATTCTATTCCAAAACCAGTTGCAAGGATGTGTGCCAACTGCCAATTGATTACCTGTTCGCTTAACAAAGGAAAAATTACACATACTCAAAAAATTCATCAATAGAAAAAATCTCCTCAATATAAGCTTCATGAGTCGAGGATGGAGGAGTTCCTGCGTTAAGGTCATTGAGGAGCTCTAGACAGTCTCCCTCCACAATTACCGATCTCCAATTATAGGAAGAATATAATAGGAGAAGGAGAGAAATAATAATAATACGTGATAGAAAACCCCATTATATTATAGGTTGATTACATGGAATATATATATAGAGAAATATTGCAAGGTAATAGAGCTTGACTAGGTAACTAAATCCTAACTAATCTAGGTAATTGAATCATAATAGAATCCTAATAGTACAAGAGTCATTATAATATACTATACTCTAATACGCTCCCGCAGTCGAAACGTGAGGAACGTGAAGACTGGACAATCACTTGCTACCACGCTCCACCACCGGGGGAGGGAAGAAATTGGGTTGGTGGCCGTCGGCCATGGAGAAGAAGAGAGGTGGCGGCTAGGTTTTAGGCCATAGGCCATGGAGAAGAAGAAGAGCGGAAAAGATAGAGAAGATTCACTATCGGGAGGGAGAAAATTGGGTGGTGTTCATGGAAAAGACAGAAAAAAAGAAAAAAAAAAAAAAGATAAAAGATATTAAGAGTACCACCACTTGGGGGGGGGGGGGGGGAGAAAATTGGGTGGTCACCGCCATGGAGAAGAAATGCGGCTAGGTTAAAAACTCTGGTGCTCTGATACCATATAGGAAGAATATAATTGGAGAAGGAGAGAAATAATAATAATACGTGATAGAAACCCCCATTATATTATGGGTTGATTACCTGGAATATATATATAGAGAAATATTGCAAGGTAATAGAGTTTGACTAGGTAACTAAATCCTAACTAATCTAGGTAATTGAATCATAATAGAATGCTAATAGTACAAGAGTTATTATAATATACTATACTCTAATACCATCCTTTTAATCTAGCCGTCGAGATCGCATCAAGCGCCGCGTGTGCCTCATATTCGATCGCCTTGGGATGTCCTGGAAATTTACGAACAGCCCACCAACAACAGTTTCCTCTCCAATGCCGGGCAACCATAGAGACCGAATAATAATTTTCCCAATTAGGAATGGCCGCGTCAAAATTTATTTTGATTGAACCCTCGAGTGGGGGAGTCCAATGCGACTCTAAATGTTGTTGTTGTGCTACATGGTACTATGTTTGAGCTTGCCGAAAAGTATCGAGGTTAGAGTTAAGAAGCGTGTAAAAATTGTTGGTGTTGAAACATGAAGAAGAAGCCTAAAAAAAAACAATTAAAATAAATAAATAAACAAAAGCGTAAATTTTACTTTCCCCTTGTCCTTTAGTTCGGTATCGCTTTACCCCCTTCTACTCTCGATTGCATCGATTCGCCCCATTTACTTGAAAATTTGTCTATATGTAGCCATCGTTGTTAGTTGTCAAACATTTGACCTTAACACCGTTTGATCTAAGCTCTGAAATAACAAAAATGCCACATCTTTCAGTTTAAATAATCTTATATATAAAAGTAATAAACACTAGGGCAACCTAATAAATCCTAATACTATTATTATAATCTTATATATAAAAGTAATAAATGGCAGAACAACCTAAGAAACCATAATAATATTATTGTAATTATTCAGTAACTTTTGTAATAAATATCTTTTGTTATCTCCAATTTTTCTGGTCTTAATTTCTAGCCTATTTTTCCATAACAAATTTAACCCATTGTTATTCAATCATAATCTACTACTAAATTAATAAACAAATTCTATCCCCTAGCAGACTGAGCTACAATTTTTCGGGCATTATCTCATATTTTGCAATTTTTTTGACGTCTTTTTAATTTTTTTGTTTTATTTAATTTTTTATGTTCTTCTCTACTAATTTTCTAGTTTTTTGAATAATTTTATTTCCTCTATAAGTTTCTGTTTTTTTTTTTTTTTTTCTGGTAACATATGTTGTTTGTTCTTCCACTTTCTTCGTTAATGACATCTTTATATTATTATTTTTTTCAGCCTTTTGTTTTCTTGACCAAGTCTCTAATTTTAACTTTTGAAATAATATTCTGATCCATCACTGGGTAAAAATGCTAATTATTAAAAAAACAAAATATAAAATAATAAAAAATTCAAAACAACGAGAAATATAATCCACGATGTCAGTCACAATTTATTTTTTATTATTATTTTTTTTAATAACTATTTAAATTGGGAGGGGTGATTTTTTTTGTAAATTTCAGAATTAGATCAAACGATTTTAAGATCACAGGTCTGATAATTAACGGCGAGGGCCACATTAAGACAATTTTTCAAGTACAGGAGGCCAACTCGATGCAATCGAAAGTAGAACTGTAAAAGGGAGTAAAATGATATCGAGCCAAAATAAAGGGGGTAAAGTGTAATTTAGCCTAAATAAAATTACACCAACAAATGCCCGTGCCTGAAGAAAGCCATAAGAATCAGACACGTGTCATCTTGTACGGTAGATATGCAACCGGCGACCTGCACCACCAGTCACAGTCCCGCTTCTACACCCTGTGTATGCGTGCTGCGTCATCTGCAGCAACAGCAGCACGTTATTCCACGCATTGTAGGCTTGTACGTACCATTCATTTCATTCTTCCGTTTAATTTCTTCTGTTTTATTATTATTCCTAGATAACGTCACCACGATGTGTCTAATCAATTTACCACGCTATATATTAACTTTCTTTTTTTTAGGTCAAAAACGAAATAATTTGAGAGGAAATAATTTTTTTTTATTCATAATCAACTTTAGAACCGTAAGAACAAGATTATGAGATTACAAGTTCCTAATTAATAGAGGAAGATGTGTTAAGAAGCATGAACGCTTGAATGAAAGTCGAGCCACTTCATGTGCATCTTGATTACCGTTTCTTTGGATACGGTGAGCAAAAAATAATTGAAAGGAGCCTTCAACTTTTTGGATATCATTCACAACTGACCTGTACATCGACTTGTCTTCTTTACCGTCAGGGGCGGAATTTAAGAGAAGGAAAAAAATAATTTTTATGGGCTAAAAAATTTACAATTTTTTAAATTTTGGGGGCCGAAAGTCTATGAATCAATAGATAAATACCAAAATGCAATTAAAAAAGTAAAATAATATAGGTGAATTTTTTTTTTTTCTGCAGGGGTGGAAGCCCCCCTAGGCCCCACGTGGTTCCACCCCTGTTTACCGTCCGCGATGGTAGCTATCATTGTGCTAGAATCATCCTCTGAGATTTAACTTACTCGACTCGAGCCCTTGCTTTGTGCAAAGTGGTGGGTTAATATGTATGTAACTCGACCCAATCTGAAAGGAGGTCGATATAATTATTCAATATATGATCAAGGATAAAAAGGAATTTCAAAAAAGTCAATAGCATATAAATTTCTTCAATGTTGATTAATATTACACATCAAAAATTGCAAACTAATTTTTTAAACCAAAAGGGGTATACATGTAATATACATATAACCCATTTATTTTTCAATTTTCACTATACTCCAAAATTTCATTTTAATTCAAAGTTCGATGGATCGGGACACCTCTGTTGTTAACAAATTGAAAAATATTGGAAATTGTGAATTATTGAAACGGTTATTTTATTTATTTAATATTTTATTTAATTTATATAAAAATAAAATACTTTTATAAAGATAGGTGGTTTGAGTTTCTCAGCAGGAGTTGTTAGCTTCGGAAAATAGGCTGAACCATGAATTTTGGGTTGAGACGAAAAATAATACTGCCTCCTTCCCTTAATACTTGTTATTTTTGCCATTTTTTTATATTTCAAATTATTGTCATTTTACTATTCCAATGAATAATTAATTGCAATTTTTTCAATTTTGCCATTTCTCACTCATAATTAATTGAAATATAATTATTTAAAAATTAATTAATGACATGGGCATTTTAGTGATTTACTATACTTTTTGCTACTATCTATGCATATTTATTGAATTTCTTAATATGTGTGCAACTAACAAAAGTGACAACTATTGAGGGAAGGAGAGAGTATTTTGTAAGAAGATTGAAGGTAGGAATCTTTGTTTATAATTTAGTTAATTTTAATGAAATCTTTTACTTATTATATGTGAAATTCTATTTTTATAATTATTTATCATAAACTATAAATAAATTATAAATACTAGAAAAAACCATATATAATTGAATTAGTTCTTTAAATATTAACACAAGATTCATAAAAAAAATACAATTTTTTTTTTGATAGAGAACATATGTAGTGACATATTATAATTCTTAACATACATTTCTAAATTCAAGTCATGTATCCACACAAAATAAACAATTCATTTTATATTAATATAAATTAATATTTCGAAAAAATGGTAATTTTATTAGTTATATTTTTCTTAGTTGCAAATATAATTTTTAAATTACAACATTCATATTTTATCAAAGGGCAAATTATGGTCACCCCTATGTTATTGTTAAATTAAGAAAACTCTCATTTTGTTTGGGTAATTACAACCACTCCCTCAACTATGTATTATCGTACGTAAAGACCCCTGTATAGGTAAATTGAGGGATGTTAATTCAGTAAAATCGAACCGAAATTTCGGTACGCCAACATTTCATACCGGTTACTGGACTAAATATACGATTTGGTTTGGTAAATAACTGAATTACATAAATTTTATGTAAAAAATATTTAAAATGAGGGGTGGCTGTAATTACCCAAACAAGAGTGTTTTTCGTAATTTAGCCATATCTCAGAGGGTGGCCGTAATTTGCTCTTTACCAAAATAATTCTAACAGTGAAATATTTCATCCGTTCTAAAAAAGATTCCGTTAAAGTTAACAAATGTATCCACCGAGTGGATGTTAATGAGATGAATTATAGGGATGAATGATAACAATAAGACAATAGATGGAGAAATATGGTATTCATCCCTTAAGTTTGCACCGATTTCACATTTGGTCTCACATGTTTAAAAAAAACACATTTGGTCCCTTATGTTTCAAAAATTCAACATTTTTAGTCTTTTCCGTTAAAACTAACTGGATCAAGTGTGTGCTCATCACCGACTTAACTAACGGACTAATAGTAAATTGACGAAAATGACAAAAAATGTTAAATTTTTAGAACATGAGGGACCAAAAGTGTTGTTTATAAACATGAGGGACTAAATGTGAAATCGTGCAAACTTGAAGGATGAAAATTGTAATTTTACCGACAATAGAAATACGAGGGACTAAATGTGAAATTAAATATTAAGATTAGGGACCATTAACGAAATTTGATCATAATTGTCCGAGGTTTTGCATAAACTTAAGATGAGAGCCCATTGAATCACACAAATTAAATCAATTATTTAAACCAACTCTTCACCCCCACAAAGAAAATTCACTCTCTTTCAACTTCCAACATATCCTTTGTCTTCTTCTTCCAATGGACCCCACAACAACTCCAATTCCACAACCAGAATCCGGCGGCCGCCTCTTCTCCGGCACGGCGGAGCATCCCCCTTGCCCACGCTGCGACTCCACCGACACCAAGTTCTGCTACTACAACAACTACAACCTCTCCCAGCCCCGCCACTTCTGCAAGTCCTGCCGCCGCTACTGGACTCGCGGCGGCGCGTTGCGCAAGGTCCCCGTCGGCGGCGGCACCCGTAAGTCCTCCTCCTCCTCCAACAAACGCCGCCGTTTAGCAACTCCCACCGCCGCCACCGCCACCCCGAGGACCAGCAGCTCCAACAACAACTTGGTGGTTTCTTGCAGCAGCGAAAATGACGCGACGGCGCAGTCTCGATACACCGACCCGGTTGTCCCGAATACGGGCCCGGGCCCGGGTTCGGGCCCGGGCTCCGGGTACGAGCATGGTGTTGGGGTGAACTTGAACGAGGATGCTGTGGCGGAATCCGGGAGTGTATTAAGTTGCTGGTGGAGTAATACTGCTGGACAAATGGGTTCGGGTGGTGGGCTTTTCCCCTTCGTCGACGGGTACGGGTTGGGAATCGGGTCGGGTATGGGTTGTGGGCCCGATGTTCTAGAGTGGCCGCCCCTCGAGCAAGTGGCGATGGGCGGAGGAGACACTGATGCTGCGGTGGTTTCCGGGGAGAGCACTCCTGTTTGTAGCACGTGGCAGATGGGTGGTGGCGGTGGTGAAGGTGGCGGCGCGGCTGAGACGGGTGACTACTTTTCTTGGCCGGATCTTGCTATTTCCACACCGGCGGCTAAGGACGTTAAATGATCTGGAAAAAGTAAAAAAGAAAAGAAAATCAATATTTCCAGATTTTCAAGAAAATGGATATTAATTAATTAGTTCACTTTTGGTAGTGTTAAATGTTAATGATCTGACATGTTTTCTTACTGGGTAATTAATAAGTATATTTTGGTAGGCATAAGAATTTACAGGGAAAAGACAGCGCCATTTAATTTCATGTCTTTTTTTAATTTTATTGGGTTGTGTGTAAATGTGTTTTTGGGGAATCTGTAATAACAATCTTTTGTACTCTACTATATGATCCTTTCTTGTTTTTGTTCGTCCTTTAGTTTTCTGTCTATATTTACTTGGAATTGAATTGATCAACTTTTTGCTCGAGTTTCAATTCATGTAGAACATCGATAAATTAATAATTTCAATTAAATAATTTTTTTTTTTTTGTTTCAAAGTTTCGGCAAAAACGTAATTAACTATTAGCTCAAGAGTTAATTGAATTTTGTAATTTCAGGTTATATCAATTTACAGAGGTTTAATTGTACGTTGAAAGAGAATATATTAAAATAAAGATTTTACATGCATTTTTACTAGAGTAACATCTTATAGAAGAACAATGGTAAAATTTAATTTTATTTACAATTTATCGAATAATGTAGTACAAATGTGACCTAATTGGATGTGTATACCCATAGAGAAAATAAAACCTAGAAAAAAAGGTGGGATTTCTAGTGTTTGGGGATAAAGAGGTAAGCTGGTTTATATGTCGATGTCAGTGAATATACATCATCTTGATTTTGTTCCACAATCGGGATAACACATCAATTGACATATCGCCGACCATGGCCCATTTGGGTGGACTTTCATTAGGCAAACCATTATTATTATTATTATTTTTTTTTATGTTTTTTTTTTTGCAACATAGATCTAGATTCACGGGGCGTTCGATCGTTGTAAATAGAACGAGAAAAATTTACGTGGTTCGATCAAAATAGATGTCCGCCCACGGATAGAGAGCGGTGCCTTTATTGATCAGTCGAACACAAAATTTAGAGTACAAGATCTCCAGAAGAGATTACAAAGAAGCAGTCAAGAACAACTATCTATTCTTGACCGTTGCTTTCTCTTCTTTTATGTCTTCTCTCGGGTCTAATTTTCTCCTACTGAATGTGATTGTACGTGTTTTTTCTAACTGACTAACTAACTCAACTGAGCCATAATCATTTATACACGTCATGAGCTGCCAGCTCCAATGACGAGCTGCCAGCTCATCATCCAGTTAGTTAGTCAGGCTCTATTCAGTTGTCGCTCAGGAAAAACTACTTTAAATTAGCTTCACACCTTCTGCCACGTGAATGAATTGTGATCAAAGTTTATCGGGTTATTTCTAGGCTACACCACACGAAGGTCACACCATATGAATTTTATTATTGATCTATAAAAACTAACATATATATGTGTATTTATGTGTAAATAAAATCGTGTTTTACCTGGTGTAACATAGTATAAACCGCATCGTACCCAAGTTTAGTTCAAATTTATGTATTAGATCCTTCTTCTCTCCTTCAATTGGAGATTGCTAACCACAAAGGGGTAGATAATAGCAAGAAATTTCATATTCATTGCTCCAAAATAGGCCAAATATATGTTTTCAAGAAAAAATAAGGAAAAAGGGCATCATCAAGATTGACTATATAATTATAAATTTACACACAATAGTTTCATAAAAGTCTTCCAAAAATAAAAATAAAAATAAATAAAAAAATAAATTTTAAAAAAGCTAATATTTCCTTGCATCAAAACCATACAACAAAACAAATCAAAGTAGTACATTATATTAAACAATCTTCAATTGACAATAAAATAAAATCACAATTTCCAGTTCTTAGCTAGGCGGCTTAAAGAATTTGAGCTTGAGTCCACTATTCACCATGCTCCAAATCCCTCCAATCGAGAAAGCCAAGCTAAACGCAATACCCAACCAGCCGAGCACCCAGCTAAGATACCAGTCGAAGCTGTACTTGACGGGCTTTTTAATGAGGGCCCACATGAAACACGGGTACGCGAACGTCACGGGTAGGGTCAGCCCGCCCAACAACCCCGCCAGGCTGGACAAGAACGGGAGCGCCACGCCTATGAACAACGAGATGAACCCGTAGAACACCCTGAACCCGGACCGGACCCAAATCGGGCACGGTCGGTTGGTCCGACCCGTATAGCCCGCTTCGAAGCTGTCGAAAACGGGCATCGAGTAGATTTGGAAGCTGCTCAGGCAGTTGAATACGACGAGGAGGAACGTCACCGCGAGTAGTCCTCTTGGAATGTCGCGACTGTGGAACCCGAATAAGGCGTTGAGGATTCCTCCGGATGGCATCTGTTGATATATATATATATATAGTAAGGACAAAATGGTAAATAATATGTTTCTAGGACAAGTAAATCGAAATTTTGAAGGGTTTTAAGGGATCATTTTTGCTTGCGAAATGGTATTAAATTACGGAAATTTAAAGGGTTTATTGCATTTAGCACTCTTGTGTTTACTCTAAGTTCACAAAAATTACCAAAATTCCCGGCAATGATTCAATTTTATTACCAAATAACCTCCAAAAGTGCACCATTTATAGGGTTTTTTGCTTATATTTATAACACGAGGAGCTTTTTAGCAATACGGTATAATATAGCGGTGTTGAAAGCAATAAACCCAAAATTTAAATAACAAAATTAATAAGGGTTCAATGCAATTAGTGCACCTGTGTTATATCTATCGAATTACTAAAACACCACCCCATGTTATTTTATTGGCAAAAACCCCCTACGATTCAATTTTTTTAGCCTAAAACCCCTTAAACCGGGTACCAATTGCAATAAACTCAAACTAATAATAGCTTCATATATAACAATAATAGTTACACCCTCATGTCACACACAAATAGAAATAACACTTCATTATACCAACTTTATCTTTATATGGTGGCCTTCTAAAAGGAAAGGTAAAAAAAAAAAAAAAAACCGATACTTACAAGATTTCCATAAGCCCAATAACCGCCAATTGCAACGGGGAAAACGCACATCGCAATAAAGACATAAGCGACCTTCGCTCCCCTCCACATCGGCACGTGTGCCGGTTTCTTGAAAGTCGACGGCATCGTCGCCTAAAAACCAAAAAAAAAAAATCACAATTCGACCATATGAAAAAATATTAAAAAAAACCTACTTTGTGAACGTACGCAAACCTGAATTTCAAGAACTAAATTATGGCCTCGAAACGCAAACGCGACAATTCCAAGTGCATTCAACACGGTAAAAACCGAAGCCGTTGAAGTAGGCATCGAAATAGGCTCGTACGAGAGCGTGGGCGGCCTTTGCTGGCTCACAGAGAGGACCCACACCATAGTGGAGTAGGTGATCGCTGTCACCGCGCCCACGAGCGAGAGTCCAGCTATGGAGTTGAGATTGGGCAGTTGTGACAACACAATGCATAGGGAAGTGAAAACGAGGTACCACTCGACACTTGTCAGCGGATTAGAGGAGCAATGTGGGCCGCACACGATTTGGAAGAACAGTTTCATCGTCTCCCCTCCGACAAGAATTAATGCAGTGGCCGTACCGGCCGATAGGTACACCGTCGGGAATAGCGCAAGCCATACACCTAGTCTCTCCCCTAGTAGAAAAAAAAAACAGGTACATAAAAACTTCGTGACGTACAATGTTTTTTTTCAAGAAAGAGTAAATATTCAAGGATTTATTGCAATTAGTATTGAATGACCATCTCAACCAAAAGCTTAAGCTATTAGTGAAATGTATCATTTAATATTAATATCTCCAATAATTAGTACCCTGCGTTATATCGAATTGCTTAAAAACCACCTCATATTATTTTATTGACGAAAACCCCCTACGATTCAAATTTTTTTTTTTTTTGCACACACCCCCCTGAATGGGGATGTTTGACAATAAAACAACATGCGGTAGTTTTTTAGCATTCGAATAACAAGAGGGGTACTAATTGCAATAAACTCGATTAGTTAAATATTTACGATATATAGAAGTACGCACCGAATGCAGCTTGAGCAAGTTCGACGTATCTATTGTATCTCTTTCCGGGAACTGCTTCGTGAAGCTGAACGAGTATACGCAATGTGTATAGTTGCCAGAAGTAGGCTATGGTTAATGCTATTATTCCCCAACTCCTATAAGAACATACAAATAACGTGACGAACATTTCGTTAAATCGAGAGCATAAATAGAATCACAAAGACAGGTCGAAACTTACGTCTATATAACATAATTAAATTAGTGGACACAAATGTAACTGTAATCGGGACAAAATGTAATCTGCCGAATCGATCGGCCCACGATTATATATATAATTCAGAAATTAATTTTCAAGATTCTCCAAAGGCAAACACAACGAACAAGAAAAAACAATGTAAGTACTCGATAAATTAATAACCTAGATTAAATAATAGTTTCTCTCGGTCCCGAATCGAATCGGTGAAAACGTGTTAAATTATTAACTCGGTGATTTAATAATTCGCTAAATTAATAAATTTCCCTAGTCCCGACTAATTAATTTATAGAGGTTTAGCTTTACTCGAAAAAAAATCGAGATGCTATAGTTTCCGAAAATCATCGAATAGAGGCTCTTCTACAAGAATCCATTTGATGAAGGCTATGTTACAAATCCAATTGATTTTATTGATTTTATTTATGTATCGATTAATCAGAGTTTTTCTGCCTTAATTAATTTCGTCTGAATTAATCCAAATTAAGAGATATTTAATGGAGTGAGAAAAAGTATCAAATATATACCATCCGAGGAAGGAGAAGGCAACGGGGAGGAGGAGCGCCTGAAAGCCAACGCCGGCGTTGAGATTGTGGAACGCGGCGTAGTGCGCGTTGCCGTTACGCGATTCGGTGATTGGGAGCCACGCGTCCTGTGGGTTGAGCTTGGTCAGGTGGCCCACCTCCTCCAGGTAGCCCTTCATATTGACGAGCACCCTCTTCATCGGGGTCCCGATGGGGCTCAGGAACCTCGGCGAGATGAACGACGTCGGCGTCCACGACTTGGCGGTGCCGGTGCCGAGCGCCGCCTCCCTTGCCATCGCACGCGGCGACCTCTGCCCCGACGGTGTCAGTATCTCCGGCGTGGAGGCGCGTGGCGTCGCCGGTATCGATATCAGCTCCGTCTCCGGCCTTTCCTCCATTATGGGTTTCTCTTTTTGGGGTTTCGTGTGTTTGTGTTCTTGCGTGGGGTTTTTGGTTTAAGGGGTTGTAGAGTCTAGAGAGAGAGAGAGAAGTGTGAGAGTGAGGAGTGAACAGTGAGCATGCAAGAGAGAATGTGTGACTTTTTGTGGTCAAGATTTGATCTTGGCTGTTCGTACAGCTGCTTTGCTTTACGAATCCCTATGTGTTTGTGTGTGTGTGTGTGTGTGAGGAGAGAGAAAGAGAGAGGAGAGAGAGAGAGGGGTCTGTTTTCTGAGTGAAGGTTTGAAAATGCAGGCACATAAATAATCAAATTTGATGAAAGTTTTGGTGGTGGTGTGGTGGGGTGGAGTTATCAGCTGTGTAGTAGTAATTTTTTATTTGAGAAAATGATGACAAGTGATGTAATGATGGTGATTCTCCGGCGTGGTTCCAAATTTACACTGTCCGAACTTTGTTTTCTTATGGTACATGCTATGCTACGTATATAAAAGTGTGTAAATGAGTTCATGTTCAAATTGGCGTTTCATATTGGTGTGACAAATAATTGTCGAGCTTTAATTAGGCGGGCATGAGTCGAGTTCGAACCAAACTTTAGTTGGAGTGAAGATATTTCGAGGTCGAACGAGCATTGATCGAGTCGAATGCAGAGTGAAGACGTGAACAAGGAGAAAAATCATAAACAAGATTGCGAACAAAAGTAAAAAAGATAAAAATGAGTATTCTCTATCGTTACTATGTTAGAATTAGGAGTGTTTACCTGGTCAGTAAACCTACCGAACCACTGAGCTGAAAATACGGTTTTCGGTATTTTTTTTTTTTAATTGTGGTGTTCCATACGATATACGGTATTGATGAGCAGTATATTGTGCCATATCGAATACCAAAATATTTAATATGTATTTATTTATTTATTTATTTTTATTTTAAATCCTTTTAAGATTATAACAAATTATAAAATACTTGTACATTGATAATTTTTTTCATTATTTAAAAATTAGCCTCTATTGATGAACTTTTTGTTTTTAAGGTCGATTATTTGTCAAATTCAAAAATTAATTAAAATATCCTTTTTACATTTTTTTAAAATTAAGAAAATATATTTTCAGTTTTACCAGTACCAAATCGAAAAACTAGAATTAACCCTATCGAACCGAATAGTTTAGTTAAGTTACCGGTACAAAATTTTGATGTACCAAATTTTCGGTTTTCCGAAACTCCGGTATGGTTTTATCGAATGAACGACCCTAATTAGAATACCCTCGTTTGATTGCCAAGATATGATTACTGGACCATGAAATTTAGGTATAAAATAAATAATTTTTTTTTACTTTTGTGGTTGAAATTTTTATTTTTGTTGTTGAAAATACAAAAACATAAAAGTCAATTTTTTTTCTAAGTGAAATATATATTAAAAAATTAAAATAATGCAAATAAAAAATAACTATCGAAAATTTAATGTACAAAACTAAGCTATAATTTATTTATAACAAGAAATAATTTATAAATAAATACATAAAATTAATTCATTTTAGATGACTTTTTTTTTTAGAATCTGAATCTCTAAAATGATATTTAAAGACCCATCTTATTACCCAATGGAATGCCCTAACATTATGAAATGTCAAAAAAAAAAAATGAAATTGTAAATTTACAGTTTCCAATATTTTCTTGTAAATTATAAAACGAGAATAATAGGATAATGAGGGGTGAGGAGGGACAGGACAGTGGTGTGCGTGAAAATAGGGAAATGTTGCGTCACGGACAGCGATGTTAGCGATAAATTCAAAAAGTCTCTCTCTCTCTCTCTCTCTCTCTCTCTCTCTCTCTCTCTCTCTCTCTCTCTCTCTCTCTCTTTATTGTGTTCCTAGGATTTTTGACGTTGACCGTAGAGTACTTCATGTGATTAAATCAGTCTACATCTCATTTTTTTACATTTTGTTGTATATTTTGGTGAATTTTTGACAAATTTATTAAATAAAAGTTATTTAGAATTGTTTTGGAAGTTATTTTTATTTTATTTTGATAAATATGTTGGAAAAATGTATTTTATAAAAAGAATTAGAAAAATAAAGTGAAGATATTTTTTACTGATCAAATCTTTTTACTGTAGCAGTCAAATCATATATGGAGGAGATAAACACTTTTGAAATTGTTGTCGGAATTATTTTTCGAAAGTTAAACAAATACGAATTCATTTTCTATAAAAAAAAAATCGAAATGGAAACCAAGCCAAACATTGCCTTACCTTCCCGCGCACGAGAACTCAATCACTGACTCGTCTAGTGCTCCCATCTCAGTTTAATCAATTGATTCAATTAATTTTAAGATCACCACTCAAGTAATCGAAAACATATGATTAAATATTAAATTAATTTACTCACTTGTCTCAATCGAATTAGTTTTGTAATCGGTTGAATCGATTAGTTGGTCGATAAATAATTGAATGAAATCAGTTCATTTAATAAATTTGTAAGTGCAAGCTCAATGGGTAAAACTAGTTGAATTGAGAATCAATAGGAGGAGAATTGTAGTTCAATTTTCCTCATTGTGTTGCAATCTTAATAGGCATTGGACTTATTTTAATTAAATAAATTTAATGGAAAAGGTTTTTTTTTTTACTATTAAATCTAAATGATGCTAAATTAGTGTAATACACACTAAAATAATTACAATATAAATATTCAATAATTTGATTATTAATAAATAGATTAGAAAAAGGCAAAGCATGGCAGCAATATAACTTTGGAATAAAGAAGAATGCGCCGATTATTAGCCGACAAAAGCTACATTACCCAACACACACATAAAACTTTGGGCAGACCACAGAAGATATGATAATAGACAATGTTCAAATATTTTATAATTATTTTTATTTTTAATATTATAAATTGGAACATAAAAGCAAATTAATCACATTTACTTTAAAAACAATCTCATGATTCATTGGCCCCACGTGGCGTGGAGCACCTTACTGCTACCAATATTAGTGTTATTTCTTTATTATTTACTAGCATTTTTTTCAATGTGCCATGCACGAGATATTATTTGAAAAGTAAAAAAAAATAATCAATTTAATACATAATGAGAAAATATAGTACATACAAAAATTTAATAATGTAATATTATTCATATTATATATAGCTTTAGTTAATATATTGATGAAAAATAGAAGATTGATAATCGTTGAAAATTATAGTAAAAAAATTAGTAGAAAAATATATTAAAAATAAATAATTACAGAAACACCATTGGGGTTTTAGGGTTGCCCAGCGTTTCTTTCTTTTATATATAAGATTATTATTATTATTATTATTATTATTATTATTATTATTATTATTATTATTATTATTATTATTATTATTATTATTATTATTATTATTTTACTATTATTCTTACATAAAAAATATAGTAATGTTTGCAGTTTTGTTCTTTTAGAGCTGCTACAATTATTACATTATAAAAATAGTAATGTTAATTCTACAATATGTTACTTCAAAAAAAATCTAAATTTATGTGAAATTAGATTTCATAATTGGATTAAGAAAATTCCCAAAAAATACCCAATTGCGCACAAATTTCGAAACAGCCTTCAACTTTTTTTTACAATGAATATTCATCAATATTTATCTATTTTTTTTTCCACAATTTTTTGAGAAAATTATGAGAAGAATTTGAAGGAATTGCATTTTGACCCATTAGCCAAAATTCGTTTTGTAAATGGGTCAGTCCATGGGCTTTATTTGTTGTGTGGTTTATATCCACTAAAAGAGATGGGCTTGCGGCACTTGGTCAGCACCCTTTTTATTTTCCATTTTTTTCAAAAACAATTATATGTTATAGAATATAACCCAATAACTCTAGAATATATATAATTAAATATAACCACTTTGCTGAACAAAAGCAACTCTCTGTATAAAAATTGATTACACGAATAAGAGAATATTGCTTAATCAAAGGCTGTATATTTCACAATAGAAATGCCTCTATATATACAAAAAAATCATAAGAGCCTTGTCATGCTAAATAGTAGGGGTGGATTCGGTACGGTTGCCAAACATTTAGCTCAATACCGTGTACCTACCGTACATTGCGGTATTGAAAAATTTCATACCGTTACCATACCAAAAAGTTCGGTATACCAATGTTCGGTATACCGTTATTTTCGGTACGGTACAATCGGTACGTGGTATTCTACCGTACTTGGCGATGCATCAAAGATTAAAGAACAAATGACTTAAATCTATAAATATATATATATATATATATATATATATATATATATATATATATATATATATATATATATATATATATATATATATATATATATATAT
>NW_012192857.1:0-12112 GCF_000504015.1 Erythranthe guttata | reverse complement strand
GAAATGTATTCAAAAAGAGATGAGATCCGAAAAGAAAAAAGAAAATTCTAGCCAGCAAACTTTAGCTAGACATGGGGTGGTTGAAGATGTATTCAATTGCAAGAGGGCAAGAGTCGATTTTATCGGCTTCCTTATCGGGAATTTCCAGTTTGAACTCTTCCTCAAGAGCCATCACAATTTCGACTGTGTCTAAGCTATCCAAGCCCAAATCCTTCTGGAAATGCACATCGGGATTCACCTGCAGAAATTTAAAAGCAAAAACGGTGAATTTTTTTAGCTACTAATTCCTAGTAACAGGACATCAGAATAATAAACATTAGATATCGTTATACCAAGTTAGTGTAATCAAATATCATTTACTTTGTCTTCGCACATGATTCTTCATCCGATGAAAAACATGCATCGAAATCGAAAGACAAAAAGAGAAGAATGGTACAATCAGGGAAAAAAAGAAAACTATCACTATACGAAGTTAGTGTAGTATTAAATCGAGGGTTCAATTCCCTTTCGGGTTCGGGTTGTAGGCCATTTAAAAATAAAATAAAAAGGTTTATAACTCCGTCTATATGTTTGATTTGAATTCCAGTTTTTACCTTACTAACAATATTCTAAGATGACATAGTGTATAGATTTACGAAGATATGTCAATAGTTCAGTGATGTGTTGTACGAGATAAAATTCACGATTGCTCATAAGATCAAATGAGAAGCATTTCGAAAAAGAATTAATCTATTCAGTATGGAACTTGGAAAACCGGATATAAAGAACAAAGAGCGGCGAAAACAATGGTAGAGGAGACAACATATCTTAACTACTAGGGTAAATTACGGCCACCGCATGTAAGGTCAAATTACGAAAAAAAAACCCCTCATGTTTGGATAATTACAATCCCCTCAACTATAAATCTTCTTACACGTCCACCCTTATGGTGTCAAATTCAACAACATCTTCTAGATCCCGTGGAATATTCTCTAGTTTGTACTTGTTTTGTGAAACAAAAATACAGTTTTCTGATGAGCCACAATCTGATATTTACAAGCCAAGAGACACATCTTATGATGATCATATTGTTTCAAAATATGGAACTCGAACGGGATAAAACGAGCACAAACTAGAGAATATTTCACATAATCTAGAAGATTCCGCTTAATTTGACGTGTAAGAAGATTCATAGTTGAGGGGATGATTGTAATTACCCAAACACGAAGGGTATTTCCGTAATTTAACCTTACCGCAGGGGATGGCCGTGATTTACCCTAACTTCTATACATTCGGAATACCAGTTTTCAACCCTAAGTTTAATAGCTATGTTTCTCACTAATAGCTTAACAAAACACTTCTTCTTTTTCCTGTGAGACTATATAATATGGAGATTGTGCTAAAAATTAAAATCCCATTACAGAAATTATTCAAGTCTGGATTTTAATTCATCATTTTCTTCAGCCAAAAAATCTACACAAATTAATATTTTAAATTGAAAATTTTCATGTGTCATAAAATTCAACAGTACCATCAATTCAACCATAAAGTAAAAATAAAAAAAAATAAAAAAAAAATTACATAATTAGAATTTCAACATCAAAGAAAAAAATGGAAGGTAGAAATGAAGGAGCAGACCTTGGAGGGGTCAACTTTGGGGAAGCATTTGATAACTTCGAGAACTCGGTCAACGACTTCCTGCTTGTCGAGATGATCGTCGCCGTGGGATGACATTGATCGGACGGCCGTCATTTGTGATCCATTTATGACTGTAGATCGGGCTATTGGAACCTGAATGCGGCGGAGTACGGCGGATCTCAACGCCGACGCCATTTTCTTTTTAACTTCGAGATAGGTTTTACTGAGAAATCCTGAATGATTCTCTCTCCTCTCTCTCTCTCGCTCTCTCTCTCCACTCTTCTCTCTCTCTGGATATCGGAGCTTACTGGGCTTTGAGGGTGTTTTTGGTATTTTGCCAAGGGGTAATTACTAATTATATTAGTCAATATAATTATTAATTTATCAATTGTTTTTTATTTATAATAACTTTTCAATTGTTTAATGTCCTGTAATTTAATTATAAATTTTAAACATGAGATAATCTCATATTAATTATGCTAAATTTCACTAGTACGTAAACACTTTTTTTCAACATAACGTGATAAATGTCGTTTCAGTTTTAATCTTTTGAACTTCAAATATAATTTTGACAATTATTTAGTCTGAATTAGGCAAAAATCAAATCACGAAATTTATAATTCTTCATGTTAGATTTCTAATCCAACTTGAATTACCAGGATTGGATACCTGACAGGAATTTTATCCATGAATCAATGAACTATGTCCACAAATTTGGTAATTAAGCTATCTAAAATTCAAAACGTAGGTCATTCATGCGTAAATTTATCATCCAACACCCAAATTAGCTGATTCGATTTGAATTATAAAAGCTAACACAACGACAATTTCCGCGTTTCGTATTATGCCAAAATCGTACTAAAAAATGGTCAAAATCCAGTTCTAAGTCAAATTAGTATTACTAAAATGCAAACAACATTTAACATTTAACATCACCAATTAATTTTATTTATATTGTAAATTTAGATTTATTTTAATTTTTATTTGATATATACGAAAAATTCTTAAATCTCATTAACCAGTTCTTCCTATTTTATTAAATCATTTTTATTTTCCCCAAAAATATAAAATTATTTTGTCATCTCCATTCTCAATTCTCTCCATTTACTACTTTGACGCGAATCAAACCTACAAATTCCGTCGTCACCGTTTCCTCCGGTAGAAAAAAACTGCGTTCCGCCGAGATCCCGATCTCTTGTCGGAAAACTGCAACCGATCTGAATCCGAAGATCCGATCTGATCCGATCCGAGTTAGCACTCAGCTGATCCGAGTTCGAGCGATGGCTCCGGTTTCAGCTCTAGCGAAGTACAAATTAGTGTTCCTGGGAGATCAATCCGTCGGAAAAACGAGTATCATCACTCGTTTCATGTACGATAAATTTGACAATACTTATCAGGTGCGCAAATCAATTTTCCGCTGAGTTTATATTTTTTTATTTTTTATTTATTATTATTATTTTTGGATTTTTGTTTTGTTATGCTTGAGGTGTAAAGAAGGTTTTTAGTACGGTCGATTCATTTGCAGTTATCTTTGTTTGCCAATATTGTTTTTCCTCGTTAGCTCACTGTCCAGTGTCCAGCTCAATAACAAGCTAGAATTGATTTTTAGAATTTTGTTTTCGCTAGTGATTTGATGTCAAAGACGATTCGTTATAGTAATCGATGATCGTTTTCGTACATTTGTAATTCCACTCTGCTGTAGTAATTTGATTTTTTTTTTTTTTTTTTGGTTAATTCTGATGATCTTTTGGTTTATTCGTTTCGTTATAATCTCTCAAATGAAGTTAGTCAAACTTTAACTGATTTGAATTTGGAAATGTGAAGAGTTAATCTGCGACGATAGAGTTTTAAAGAAGGTTTTTAGGAACGAGGGAAAGTGGGATGAGAACTTACATCCCTGTTCTTTTGATTTTTTTTTTTCTTTTCAGGCTACAATAGGTATTGATTTCCTCTCGAAGACTATGTATCTTGAAGATCGAACTGTACGGTTGCAGTTATGGTAAGATCTGATTCTTAATTGAAATGATATTCTCTCTCATCTCTCTCTATTTGTATGTTGTACTATTGCTGAGTTACATTTCCATTGAGACACTTTGCATCTCCATTTCTAAATGATAATAATTTAGTTGAAATAAATTATTGAAATTCAATAGGTAGTCGACAGCTTTGGTCATTTATGTGTTTCGTATATCAAGGCGTTTTTGCATTCTTTGTTGACTGGTATATATGTCCGCACCATATAGATATTCATTCATCTTTTTCGTTGAAGTCATGGTTTCATGACAAAATCACGGCAGACATGAGATGAGCTTCTTTTACTAGGTTTTATAACCTATATTTACTGAACACTCGTTTTTATCGTCCCCTTTGATTTTTATTTTTTTCTGAAGAAATAATCTTCGTTAACTTGCATGTTCAGGGACACTGCTGGACAAGAAAGATTTAGGAGTCTCATACCGAGCTATATAAGGGACTCCTCTGTTGCAGTCATCGTATTTGATGTTGCAAGTACGGTATTCTCTCTTAATGTTTTTCGTTATTACTTAAATATTTTGAGATGACTGTTGTTTGAGTTGTGTCCGATATGAATTATATAACATAACCTAATTAGTTGGCATTTACGATACTTTAACTGTTTATTAGGCAGACAGACCTTTCTCAATACTTCAAAATGGATCGAGGAGGTTCGTACCGAGAGAGGAAGTGATGTTATTATTGTGCTCGTTGGCAACAAAACTGACTTGGTTGATAAGAGGTAAAGTGTTTCTCTACTTTTGTCTCTTATCAGTGTTTTTCACTTACTAAAAAATGAAAACTCTTATTTGCATTTTATTTTATTTTATATATATATATATATATATATATTATTGGAAACTTGATACTCATTATTCATTGGTGAGATAAGTATTTTGGTCACATGCATTGAACATCACGTTCATATCCAGGCAAGTTTCGATAGAGGAAGGAGAGGCCAAAGCACGTGACCTCAATGTCATGTTTATCGAAACAAGTGCAAAAGCCGGGTTCAATATAAAGGTAACAAACTGCAACCAACTCTATTTGTTCTTCTCATATTCAATTTGTTATAATTTGTTCTTCCTCAATTCCGACTATAGTATCTGTATCATCATTCAGTTTGATATTGTTGTGTCACTTCCTCCGGTATTTTCACTCCAGTTATTAATGCTATTAGTCTAAGCTAGGGATCAAAATTGGAACATAAATTTCGAATTCCGTCGATCTCGACCCGATTTTTTTGGATTTTGGAACAATATTTTTCATTCAAAATTCCGAATTTTCTGATTTTTCTTTTATAGTAACAAAATTCCGATTTCCGGTCAGATTTTAATTTTCGAAAGTATTTCTGAATATTCCGACTTTTTTTTTCAAGATGTTACACTTATAATATCAATATTATTATTTATTTTGTATTATAGGTGAAGGAAAAATTGGAATTTCCGAATTCAGCTGATTCCGATCAGAATTCTTCCGATTTTAGAACAAATTATTTCGTTCCAGTTTTCAAATTTTCCGATTTTTGTTTTGGAACGCGATTAAAATTATTACTTCCGAATTTTCCACCGTCCGATTTCCATCCCTAGTTCTAAACCTTCTACTAAACCACCACTAGCACAATCAGTAACGGACCCATAATTTTATATTCAACGAGTCCAAATATATACACAACATTTTTTTTAGGGAGGGCAAACAATACTACATACACTACCCCGAAAAACAATAAATCCGGAAATAAAATAATATTTTTCTTATCGCTTCAATAGTGAACTCTTTCTCGTTATTACAGGCACTATTCCGGAAAATTGCAGCAGCACTACCCGGAATGGAAACACTGTCATCAGCAAAGCAAGAGGATATGGTTGATGTTAACCTCAAATCGAGCAACACAAACGCATCTCAATCTCAACAACAGTCCGGAGGGTGTGCCTGCTAATAATTAATTAAAAAAAAAACATCAACTTCTTTATTTGCGTTTATATCGAATTATTTTTCTATTAATGCATCTGTAAATTTCTTCACTGCCCTTTTGATAATAGAGTCGAATTTTGGTCGTGATTGTCGGATTAATTCTAAGCCGGATATATATATTAGATTGTCATTACAGTTCGTTGTGTCATGTATCATTTGGTGAGCAATTGTTATTCGGGACCATAGATAGTTTCTTTTCCAACCTTTTATTTTATTTTATTTTATTAGTGGTGTTATATTTGAATGCAAGGGTAATTAATTTATTACACTGTTAGTGAGATTTATTTTTATTACAGTTGTTTTAACTTTTAGCACTTATTTTCCAAGGGAAACAAAAATTAACAAATTCACAGTATTATTTATTTATTTATTATTATTATTATTATTATTATTATTATTATTATTATTATAATTATTATTATTATTATTATTATTATTATTATTATTCTTTGTTAAATTGTGAATGATTATTTTTCGATAAAACTACAGTTTGCATCCCTCAAGTTTGCACCGATTCCACATTTTATTCCCATGTTCAGAAAAAAAAACGCATTTGATCTTTCACATTTCACCAATTTAACATTTTTAATTATTTTTGTCAATTTAACCGTAAGGTCAACTAGTAATAAGTCGGGACCATTTTTTTCCTTTTTTCTTTTATTTTGGGTTCGAAAAAAGTCAAATAAAAAGGTGGAAGTGGGAATAATTCAGATGTGAGGTCAACTAGGTAACCAGTACCACTACCAGCTGATGCTTTGTTCCTTTATTACTATTTTCTTTTTCTTTTTTTTTATTTACGAAAAAATCTAATTGAAAATAATTATTCAGTCGAATGTAGCTGGTGCTTCAGCTAGCACGTTGTCAGATGGTTTTATAGATGCTAACGTACAATAGAATTATATATCACCCAATAAAATTTACCAAATGTTGATATAACAAACACAAATTAACATACTCCTCTTTTTTCTTCTTTCTTCTTTAGATATCCCATGTTGATTTTTTTTTAATTGTCACTCCCATTTTTAGTTTCTCCTTTTTAAATCTTGCAAAAAAAAAACGGCGAAATCACTCGGCCCCAGGGTCTCCCATCCCCTGGTCCGACATTTTTTTATGGAGGAAGAATATAAATCATGGTGACTGAACAGTTCATTAGTATAACGGATCTGGATCTGGTGTTCAGAATGAAGCAACTCTCTTAAAGTTGAAATTCTAACACCCCAACTGCCAGTACTCGATCATAGGAGTGCGTCGCTCTATCATTCATAAGCACGTCAATGTATATGTGATTCTTTTTTATTTTCTTTTTATTAGTGAATTATGATAATGATATAACAATATATTTCACCCGATATAACATGAAATAAAAGTTTATGTTCAAAATTTAAATTAAGCCACCAACCACCTACCAAGCTTTACTAATATATAAGGAGTAAACTGCAAAAACTACCCCTGTATAATCTCGAAATAGCAAAAAACCCCCTGTGATAAATAAACTAGCAAAAACCTCCCCTGTGAAATTATTTAAATAGCAAAAACCCCCCTATGGAACTATTTGAGGGTTGACTTGATATAAAAAGACACAAATACCCCTGGAGTCTTGCAATTAATAAATTCTTATATTTTATAAATATTTTAATTATTTTATTTAAAAAATAATCAATTTAGTTGTTTATTATTTTTTTTTAATTTCTAAACAAACAAATTAAAAAGAATAAATATACATATAATATGTATATATATAAATACATTTTGAGGGACAATTTTGTCATTTCAAGTCTAAAAAATCAGCTAGGGGGGATTTTGTCTTTGACTAAATTTCACAGGGGGTTTTTTGCTAGTTTATTTATCACAGGGGGGTTTCTGCTATTTCGAGATAACACAGGGGTAGTATTTGCAGTTTACTCAATATATAAGGGAAAATGAATTTATACTCAAAATACCTATTTTGGTTATTATTCTAATTTAGGGGTCAATTTAAATAAATAAGTTATTTGAATAAAATTATTTGGAGTAACATGGGAATTGGGATTAATGATAGTGATTTGACATTCCTTTTCACCAAATTTGCGGGAGCAACTAACAATTACTCTTATCTACCAAAACAATCATGGACAATTATTATTTAATATGTTTGACTTGTAAGTTTAAAACATATTTAATTCAAATTTTCATATAATTATTTTCCCAAATATCTTGTATTCGTGTTTGGTACAATTTTTATTTTATTTATTTCCTACTGGGATTTCTCTGAATATTATTACTACATGGAATTTGCTTTCGCAAATGCTAGAGTTGCTACTTGTCCACTTGTTCTTCTGAAATCGCATTTAATTGTTTATGTTTTAGGATATTTTCCTTTTAATATTTTCTTAGAATAATCTATTTTCTATTCAATTTGCATATGCAATCAGACGGATTGAACAAAATTACACTGAGCTTGTGTCAATTGACCAAAGTTCGAATTCTCATGGCAACGGTCGCTAGGTGCAGTTCAGTTTGTCACACATGGTCAAAATTGGATATTGGGTGAAAAATATATGCATGAATCAATGAACATTGTCCAACTTTTTCATGTTGTGACTTGTGAGTTATCTATAATTCAAAATGTAATTCATTCACGCATAACTTTGGCACTCTGTATCCAGTCTACCTGATTCAAGTTAGATTAGAAAATTTATTCAAATAACTTCAATGTCCGTGTTTTGAATTTTACCAAAATCAGATTATACATGGTCAAAATTATGTTTTACAATCAATGATATCAGTAAAATTTAAACGTCATTTAACATTTCAATTTATTATTTATTTATTTGATCTATATTAGAGTTGGCATAAATTATTATTATTAGAGTGTTGAAATTTGAGCTAGTGGCGCCGCCAAATTGAAGAGAAGGAAAGAAACAAATTGGTAGATTTTTAAAATATTAATCCGTACCTAAATCACATTATTGGCATGTGTGCACATAATTCTTCCCGCCGGAATCTCCGTTTTCCAATTAATATATTAATTACGATTATTAACAAGTCAAGCTTCTAAGACTTTTCAAATTATTGCTAATTAATCAATTAATTAATAATATTTCTTTTCAATTAATAGTTACTCAATTATTTATGTATTCATATTATTGTGGCTTTAGAATTCCAAATTAGAATCATTTATATTTTTACCAAAATTTGTCATTTATTTATAGAAAGTGTACCTCATGTACTGGTGCTTCCAGGTATTTATTTAATACTGCGTCGAGTAAAATACTAAAATGTATCGAATATATGATAATTATATTTAATTTATTCGTAAATAAAATTGTAGTTGGGAAGGTAGTTGTTTTTGCATTATAGAGCCTAAGTGGTAGATTAGTGGGAGATTAGTGGGGTAATAATAATAATGTAGTATTTATTTTTTTCTAGTATTTTATAGCAGTAAAAGTCCTAATAACAACTTAGGATTGTGTGTTCCTAATTTCTGATCTTGCTCGATTTTTTTTATTATTTTCATTTTATTTTTCAACTTTAATCTTTTTTTTTATTAGCTTTATTTATTTAACGAAATAAAGTAAGAAAGCTCATACGTGGTGACATCCTTGGTCCTAGATTTCTTGACCCACATCTCTTTCTTACCGTTGGAAATATTTTTAATTGGGGTATGGTCCCTCTTAGTAGACGGAATTTAAAGTCTGGTCCCCCACG
Source organism: Erythranthe guttata (assembly GCF_000504015.1). The sequence continues at coordinate 2,821 of NW_012192857.1, read as the reverse complement.
GCCCACGAAAGCCCAATAATAATAAGAGTAAATTACACCTACATCCCTTAAATACACTAAATAACTTTAAGGTCCCTATAGTATTAGTAATTACAATCACACCCCTGAAACATTAGTCAGGGTTTTAACGGATTATTAATTTCAGTCTTTCAGGCAGTGATGGAGACAATATTGACACGACTCTCCTAATATTTCTTAAATACTTGTAATTTTATATAAAATATATAAATGTTCGTCTATGGTAGCATTAACGGGCCCGCGGAAAACAAATATAGTACATATATGTCCCCAAGACATGAAATATTGGCTCCAGTAATTATTTCAGGGATGTGATTGTGATTACCAATACCACAGAGAACTTAAAGTTATTTTAGCATACCTCAGGAGTTCAGGTGCAAAGTTATCCTAATAATAATAATAATAATAATAATAATAATAATTGATTTGTAAATATGGAAAAGGAAAACATATAGTGAAACAAAAATCAATATTAAGAGATGATAAGAAGTAAGAACAAACCAGAGTGATATTTATTTATATATAAAAATATGAATATTTAGTTAAAATAAAATATTGGATTAAAAAAAAAAAAGAAGAGTGACACAACCGCCATTGTTGAGTCAGTCTCAAGAATTCAATACACCACTTAACTCTCTCTGCTCCCCCATTACTATGGTGACATAACATCTTCAACAGTCTCCTCTTCCCCTTATTCAATTTCCCACCTCATTTTCTTTTTCCTTTTTCTAACTTATATACTTAGACTCAATAGTCACCATCTTTATTAAGATATATATACATGACATTTCTTCTCTTTTTTTGAATACACTCAAATCGTATATAAATTAATATAATCGAAACTAATAAAATTCTAATAATATAGCGAAATATTCAGTTATTGAACTACTAATTTAATACGTTTTCACCGAGTCGGTTTTCATCGAGTCGGACAGTCGCGGAGCCAGAATTCCAAGTCTAGGGCGCCGGAGGCATTCAACATATATATATAGGGGGCCGTTAATGCTATATTATACACGATTTTTTTTTTTTTTTTTTTTTTTTTATATATATCAATATAAAATGATAGGAATTTGAAAAATGTCGGGGTGCGGGTTCATGGGCCTCCTTGGCCTTATATTGACTGGAGTCGGGATCGTAACAAATTATTATTTAGGCGAATATTAATTTATCGATATTGTATTGTATATTGAAATTCTAGGGAGCCGTTATTGCTATTATTATACAAGGATTTTTTATACCTCTATATACAGTAATATAAATTTGAGAAACGTACGAGGGGCCATGCCCCCCTTGGTTCTATACTGACTGCGCCATTGAAGTTGGAATCGATAGAAATTATTAATTAGACAAAATTTATAGAGGTTCTACTGTATGTATATATGGAATTCAATTTTAATATATTTTTAAATTCTTTTTACTTCTAAATATACATTTGATGTGAAATTTAAAAGAAGAATTATTGTCCACTTGGGGACATTTTTTAGTGTGATGGTGCCACATTTTATTTCACTTTTGATCACATTAAATAGTCAACGCTTTAGGCATCATTACATTTATACATTTTACCCACCTCAACTCACTCACTCATCATTTATGAAAACGCACTAAATCAAATGTGTAACCCTAATGGGGAGCCAAATGCATCACATTCCATCGCAATACATCGAGGGGCTTTTTCGTAACTTCACTGATCGTATTACGAATCAAGAATCCCAACAAACAAAAACATTACATTTTATATTTTTTTTCTTAATAATAATAATTACCTATTTGTAACTAAAAAAAAAAAAAAAGTAAAACGAAAGTGTACATACAAGGAAGAAAAATTGACTGAGCGGGGGTAAAACGGTAATTTCATGGGTGAAAAAATAGGCGCGGGTGAATAATCAATGTGCAGGCGGGTCGTAGTTGTACCTCCCAAAATCGGCGAGTTTACGGGATCTGTTCTTGCAAAACGACGCCGCTGTGGACAAGTGCGGCTTCGCCGGAGCCCTAGATTCTCCGGCCACCGCCATCTCCAGCGGCGCTCCCTTCTGACTCCACTGACGGTTCGGGCTGGCCCTAACCAGGGGGCTCAGACAGAACGCGAACGCCGATATGTTGTTGCTGCTGTGCCCCGCCGCCGCCGCCCTACCTCCGCCGCGCCGCGTCGACGCCGGCGTCATCCGCGGTGTCTGCTTCCACCCTGGGGAGGAATCCGACGAGTATCCGCTTGATCCGCCGTGGCAATGTTCATCGTCGTCCGGGGGGTAGGTTTCCGGCGACATTCCTCTGTCGCGAATCCGGCAAGTCCGCCTTGGCTGCGTTCCGGTAGGGTTTTTGTCGATCGAGAAGTTCCGAATCTTCTTTTTCCGGCCGCCGCGGATAATGGTGGAGAACCACGAAGGATTAGCCGAGCATGAATCGACCGTAACCCTAGGATCGGGAACCGGACCGTGGTTTGAATCCGGCTTATCCGATTTCGATCTGAACAGACCGGAAATCAGAGAAGAGAATCTCCCACCCACACCACCACTACCGGTCGAGCTGCTCTTAATTTCGACCGTGATCGAGCCGGTGGGCCCCACGTGGGGGGTGCTGTAGAACCGCCCCTGGATCTGCCACGTGGCGGCGGCGGTGTCCGACTTCCGGCGAGAAATATACGGCGACACGGACCTAGGGAACGGAAGTGACCGCGGCTTCTGCGCGTCGGATTTGAGGCATTCATGGTGGGCCTGCTTCAGGACCTGGGCGGCGATGATGGCGGAGAGGCGCTCCACGGAGGCAGGAGGCGCAGACGCCGACTCTGTTACTCAGATCG
>NW_012192856.1:0-12136 GCF_000504015.1 Erythranthe guttata | reverse complement strand
CAAAAGAAAATCATTGATTATAATTAGAAGTGTTTTAATCTTGCCTTCATGATCCGAATAGCATAATGTGTTTTGGTATAAATAAAAACCGCGTGAGTTTATTTAATAAGCTAATCTTTCAAATAAGCATGTGACATCATCAAACAACAATCAATACCTTTTGTATTACTCTACTCATAAAAGTGAAAGAAATGCTAAATATAAAATAGCGTGTTATATTCATATTATAAGAAAGGAAATTAGATTAATTGAGATTTTAAATATCATAACTTTTTTGATAAATGATCTTTTATTATAAAATTATTGTAGGCATGATAAATAATGAATTGCAATACAATGCTACGTCCTAGAAATTTAATTTGCAATTAAACAAAAAGGACAATAGGCATGATTTATATTATACTAATCTATATAAAATATTTTAAAAAAATTATTTCCTTTACGAATGACATGTGTCAAGATGCTTATGTCAAACTTTGAAATCGCTTAGTTGAACTAAATTGCTTATGCATTTTAGTCAATTGATTATTTGTCAGCTTTTATTTTTGTATAATTAAATTGTTTCCTACTTAACTTTTGTATATACATATTCTTTTATGAATTTTATATTTTATAAATTCAAAAAATATTATCTTATTTAATTTAATGTTCCGAGAAACGTAATTTTAATGTCTTTTTTTTGTATTATTTTTTAATTTAAATATTTACGTTAATAAAATTTTAATTGAGACATACATTTGAATCATTTATGTCCAATTATATAACAATATATATATTTTTAGGTAAAATTTATACTCCTCCCATTCAGAGTTAATGCTTTTAGGAAAATCGATTTGCTATTGCCGCCCAATTGATTTTTTTTTTAATTTTGAAATCTTATATTTTCTACCATTTACATGTACTACATGCACACTTTATGGTAGTCCGTAAGTATTTTGGTTTGTTTACTAATAAAGTATGAGTATGATTATAAGTATTACTTTGAGTACGAATATAAGGATTAGTATCAGTATCAGTATTAGTATCGGTATCGGTATCGGTATCGGTATCGGTAACAGTATCGGTATCAGCATTAGCATTATTTTTATCATTATCATTAGCATTAGCATTAACATTAGTATCAGTATTAGTATTACGATTAGTGTTAGTATCAATATTCACATTAGTATTAGTATCAGTATTAGTATTAATATTAGTGAATATAATATGTATCAATATCAGTATCACTATTATCGTTATTAATATACTATTAGTATTAGTATTAGTATTAGCATTAGTATTAGCATTAGCATTTGTATTAGTATTAGTATTAGTATTTGTATTAGTATTAGTATTAGTATTAGTATTAGTATTAGTATTAGTATTAGTATTAATATTAATATTAGTATTAGTATTAGCATTAGTATTGGTATTAGTATTAATATTAGTATTAGTATTAATATTAGTATTATGATTAGTATTAGTAATAATATTAGTATTAGTATTAGTATTAGTATTAGTATTAGTATTAGTATCAACATTAGTATTACAAGTTGCATGGACAATTATATATCGTAATGCAGAGAATAGAGTATGGGTAGCATAAAGAAATTTATCAAGTTGGAATCAGGCGAATAATGTTATTAACAATTTTGTCTACAAGGAGGGTTTATAAGTGATTATGAAGGTATAGCACAAAATTATGTGATTTTATAACAAAAAATTTCATCTCTAATATACATTAGTGCCGCTCCAATGATTTTTTTTAATCTAGGTAATTTTATATAAATTGTATTTATTTTACATTTTTAGGTGATTTATTATTCAGTAGTGTGTACGACTGAGAGAATATGAACAATGCAAAATGTGTAGGTTACTCACAAGGTATTAGATGAGTTGTAAACGATTTCAATGCATGTATAAAATATCACTTTGATAACTAAATTTCATGTTAAGGATTCGAGTGCATTGGGCGAGATAGTTTTACGATTTGGGTCAGATGAGGTATTGTATATTTTATATCACAAGTATTTATTTTATATTTTATTTTTGTTTAATTTTTGTATTTAAATCAGATGAAATGGATATTTTTTTGTTTTGGACTATATCATATTATATATCAATTAATTAAAGTTTTTACTATATTATTTTATTTAAATGTATTTTCATTTTTCGTGACCGTAGCTTCGTGTTATATTGTACCAACATTCAGATTAATGTACAAGAGTGGTCCATTCATTCGATTCCCCACTTGGAGTTGGTTGTGGCATTTCGGCGTGGATGGTTTGTACAAGATTGCCATTTTATATTTATGGAGACTTTTTGTTGATGATATAAAATACGAAATTGTTATTTTTTGTTCGGTCGTATTCGACTTAAATCCTCGACCTTTTTTTAGTTCGGTAATTTTTTAGAATAATTCCTTTTGATCTAAAATCTGATCCCGTGCATCGCACGGGTGAGATACTAGTTCAATATAAAACTGTAAACAATTTATAAGAAAGTACAAATTACCTAATTAATTTTCTATAGTGAAAAAGTACTCACAATCAGAAAATCCCAAGTGCTTGCTTGGTAGCAGATGACTTTTTAACGTGCCCAATGGCCGATAGACACACCGGCTCGCCGCGTTTCAATGTTTCCAAAAATAAAAATAAAAGAGACTAGTCTCACTCGCACATTAAGACAAATAAATAAATCATAAATGGTAGGAGGAATAGGATGGTGCCAACATTTTAATAATGGGCCTGAGCCTGACCCCCCCCCCCCCCCCCCACTTCTTTTGTTGTAATATCATAATTGAATAATGGGCCTCACTTAACTCCTATTAAAGTGTGACAACTAATTCATTGTGACCGATTATGTGGCGGTCATTAAGCCACGTGTTAAAGAAAGGGGTCCGGTCTCTATGGCCCATCCCATTTTTCATCTTTAAGAAACACGTAAAATCGTAATGGATTCTACATTTGGCTATTTTAATTAAAACTTAAATGAAGTTGCTGATATTATTCTCTTTTTCTTTCTAATAACTAGGTTGAAAAATGAAAAGAGAAATAATAATTTGATGAAACTATAAATAATGTCAGGGGAAAAATAATGAATTGGCAATAACTAACCGATAGCAAATAAATTAAGAAATTGATATACAGATACATATATAATAAGAGTGCATGCATAAGTATATATATGTATTTGGTGTGAATGAAGATCGATGATGATTGATTTAACTTTTGGATCAAGTCCGGTACATGGAACTGAGGCACAGCAATCCTTAAAGCTTCATCAATATAATATTACTACTCCAGCAATTTAATTTAATTTAATTTGTTGGGAATTACGTTTACTGTATCAACGCTTTCAATTTATTAATTATATATATGGACATAGACATGCGTGGATCGGAGGCCCTGATCAAGCATGGTCACCCAATTACATTATTAATATATCTTTTTTTTTCCTGAGTTTATTAATATATTTATGTCATCATATACTCAGAAGTCGATAATAACAATATACATACATAGGGATAATTACAGTTTTGGTCCCCCAAGTTTGCATGTTTTTCACTTTTGGTCCCTCATTTACCGCCGTCAACAAAATACACACTAATGTTGTCACATTTTAACACATTTAGTCCCTCCGTCTGTTTGACCGTTAAGTAGTAACGGTCAACGGTTGAATTTGGGGTTTTTCTTTGAGAAAATTGCAATAAGACCCCTGTATTCTTTCAAAATATTATAAAAACCTCTAAAATTTTATTCAACCATAATTTAACTCCTATTTCATCAATTAACCAATTTTAACCAATGACCCCGATTTCTCAAAATTGGGTAATCCGACGTTGACTTTCTTTTTAACGCGGTTGACTCTAAATCACGGGGAATGTGTCCTGATGGATGACGAAGATGTTGGGGGGTGATGATGGATTAGTGGATGCTTAATTGGTTTTCGCGTTTGACGGCCAATGATACAAATTGATGGAACATTTCTTAAGGGCGAATTCGGTGGTATTCTTTTCAGTGCCGCGTCAAAAGACGCTAACGATGGTTAGTAATTTAAAATTTATTACATATTTTATTGGTAGTAACTGCGTGTACTGAATGTGTTATTTTTTTATGTTGAATGTGTTAAATGTGGTATGTTTTATGAGTTCTGAATGTGTTTCAAATGTACATGTAAATTGCGTATAATATTTTTTTTATTTATGTAAAACTGCAAATTGCAAATTGCAATCATACACCAGTATATGCGAACTGCAAACTTCATTGTTGTGGGTCTCACCATTTTTTACCAACGGAAAATGTTATATATATTGCAAAAGACAAAGATCATTGCTTCTCAGTTAGTATTCGGTGTACAAGCAGTATCATTTTTAATATGCATTTTTTAACATGTCAAGCAATATCATTTTTAATATATTCTTTTTAATGTATCGTATTGTTTGATGCATGACTTTTCCTTATTGCATTGCTATAGTTCACGAGGAAAACGATGACAATTGGGACTGATTTTTAGCATTGGTAAAACAGGAAATAAACAACGATCGTGTGTTCACGTTTATTTCCGACAGACAACATGGCATTCTAGTCGAGCTTAAAAAAGTGTTTCCAAACTCTTTTCGCTCCTTCTGCCTCAGACACATGACAGGTAATTTGAACAACAAGTTTAAAGGGGTCCAACTGGTTACGTGGAGGCAATCGTTATATCATGTGCATTTGAATTCTCAAAGACATGGTTCGGCAAGAAGATTGAGAAACTCAAAGCCAGTGGGTCAACCGGAATTATTAATTTTTTGAATGACTTGCCTTATCACAATGAATGCGTATTTATTTCGTACTTGATTGTTTCGTTTATTTTCATTGTAGTATTTTTTTTTACAAATAGAAACATATAATTGTGAAACGCAAACAACAACTCACATTAGAATATATAAATGTGGTAAAAGAATGTTGTCAAATGAAGTAGCGAACAATAAACATCAACTTGCAACCATCAAGTATCTATTTGAAATATGTAATTGCCATTGTAAAAGTATGTTGCAGAATGCAATAGCAAATTTTTTTGTGATTCGTGTACATTTAGCCAGTGAACTGCAAACTATCATAAAATAGCAAACTGCAAATTGTAGACAATAAACAACACTTACAGTAAATATAGCCAGACAATTACAATATGCAGTATAATTACAACAAAAAAATATTTCGTATTGCCAAACTAACATTGCATAATCTAAAATCGCAGAATTCCTTTTACAAATTCAAAATCCAAATTACTCCAACTAGCGTTTAACGTTATAACAAAATAGAAATGTCAGTAAACGTATATTTCATCTAGGAACAAAGAAATAAGGTGAATACAAAGAAGTTCTTCAAGTCACATTAAGGTAGGCTTGATGTATGCAAATCAAACATAGTTATGCATCATTCTGCACTAATGGTTGTCATAAGCAATATTGTCGAAACTAGCTGATACTTGAATAGCCGCCATATTTATTACGTCATTTGCACGTTATAAGAAACTTTTCATGTCTCCGCATAAACAAAAAATGGATCTTCGTTTTCTTTCTACTAGACATGATCCAGTTGATTCTTTTTTTCTTCATTTCTTTGGATGACGTTGAACAGTCATTTGATGGCTTGTCCCCTTCACTTGATTTGATTGTTGAACACGCGATAAGAAAAAATTTAGAACAATTGCAAATCGTAAATTACAAACTTCAACAATTTTTTAATAATTGCAAAAATCAAATTCAATAGCAAACAAGAGTTGTCTATGCAAATAACAAATAACAACTGCAAATTCAAACAAGAATTTGCAAAATGCAAACTGAAATTGGAAACAAGTATTAGTTGCAAACAAGTTAAAAAAATGCAAAAAAACAGTTTAAATTTCCACAATATGCATGCTAAAACAAAATGCAGACCACATTAATAGCAAATGAACTGCTATTGCAAACGACTTAATAAACAAATGTGGACTGAAACTACCACTAATGAAACTCCTCAAATATGCTATGTGCAACTTTAAAATGCAGCCCATATTTGGTTATTGTAATTTCGATTTACATTTTTTTTTTTTGATTTTATACAAACAAAAGCCAGTCTTATGAACTTCAAAAATAGACTGCCTTATGCAATTTTAACCCAACTAAGTGCAAATCAAAATTTTCAGTAAATGACTTTTTGCAAATGAAAAAAAAAAATAAATGGGTTCTTCAAAGTACCAAAAAATATAAAAACAAAAAAATTATTCTTTGAACAAAACTGGTAAGATGTAGAAATCCAAAACGAACATATTGAAATTCAACTTGCAAACTCATAACAGAGAAATACAAAAAGCAAAGTCATAACATATAATTAGGTTCATAAAGAGGAGGTCCAACACCAAACAACTCTCAAAAAATGTAATTTAAAATACAGTTCACGTTTTGTTTTAGAATAAACATAACCAAAGTTGTAACATAAACAAACCCCTCAATTTTTTTACCTCCTTTGCTGTTAAGGGGAAAAAAAGCGGTTCTCAAATTATTATTGAAAAATTTGAAATAAATAGCAAACAAACAAAATACAAAAGCAAAAAAGGAACAAAATACAAAATTAATAACGAAAGAAAAAAAATCAAAATCGAAAACCCAACATGCAAACAAAATTTTACACAAAGGATCATTGCTTACCAAGACTCAATCGTGTTTTGGCCATCGTACGAACTCCAAACAACAAACCCTAAACACCAGTCGTTGATTCCGAACAACGGACAATTTGAAAACAGCAAACATAACTAAGGCAAATTGGGCAACAGAAAATCGAACGAAGGCAAACGGAATAAAGGTAAAATGCTCAGACCTGGTAAAACTGCAAACGCTTAGACACCCTCACGGTCAAACAACAAACCCTAAACACTAGCCGTTGTTTCCGACAAAAAGCAATTTGTAAACAGCAAACTAAATGAAGGCAAATAGGGAAACAACAAATCGAACGAAGACAAAATGCAAACGACCTGGTAAAACGGCAAACGGTCGAACACCCAAACCTATGGAAGGATTCAGAATTTGTGGAGAGATTTTCACTTTGAAGAAACAAGGAAGAAATTGATTTCCAGATTTTTGCAATTCTAATTTTCGGATTTGCAGTATAATCGGGAGAAAAATAGGGGATTTGATTTTCAAGATTTATTTTACCGTATATTGATAGGGATATTAATAGGGGTACTTTTGACAAATTATAAATAAAAAAAATTGCTGGAAATTAGAGTTTATTGATGGATTTTAACACATATAATCTCTTATAGGAGGACCTATAGCAAATTGCCCCTATAAACAAACATCAATATATCTCTGATCTGTACTTTTGCCTAAATTTCTGCCTTGGAGTATCAGCAAACACTACTAGTCTTTAAAGTGTCATATACTTCCAGCTACATTATCTAATACTAGATATTTATTACAACACGAACAATAATATTTAACTTGCTAATAAAGACTCTAATGAAAATGCTTTAAAAAAAAAAAAGACTAATGAAAAAATATGCTCATCTTTTTATCATATTTCAATTATATGTTGATGAGAAGAGAGGTTTTTGTATGGCAGGCAGTGTGTGAAAAGAAGTATATAGTCTTAAAGAAACAATAAATATTTAACACGTGTATGGTCGGTTTTCCTTGGAAGAGTTGAACAAATTCTACTCATTGCTAATTATAAGTCATGTCCAAGACAAACCAGATTAATAATAATAATTGAATATTAGCTTATTATAAAAAGTAAAAAAAAAAAAAAAAAAACAATTAATTTGTATTTATAATTTAGCAGAGGAAATGGGATAGATAAATAGGCAGGCAGAGGCAGTCCCGATTGCTAAGCTCCATCATCAATATAATACATCCTCCTTCCTCCACTTTCATATCTATAGAGTACTATTGGCTCTTCCCCCAGGCCACACCCATACCACATCATATATATCCTCTCTCATAATCTATCTGGTTGGGTTTTTTCATTTTTGTTTTCTTTCTAGATATTATCATTAACTTGGCTTGCCCGTGATATATAATCACCTCCCCACCACCAGGTTGATTATCAACCACGGAAGACAAGATTTTTTCTCTAAATCTAGCTAGAGAAACAAAATACAATATATATGTACATATCTATTATATTTTTTTGTTTTGATTTTTGTTTTTTAATTTCCTCTAGATATTTCTTCATTTTAAAGCCTAGCTACTATCTCTCAAGTCTTGCCATTGAAAATTGAAACTGCAGTTCAAAATTACATAAGATCGAGCAAATTTTGATTTTGAATTTGCTCGATCATTAATGCAAATATTAATTAATTAATTAATTAATTATGCGAGATCATGAAGAAGATAGGAATCGTCCAGAAGGCAACGGCGAGGTTCCTGCGGCGGCGGCAGAGGAGCTGAGCCCCAATCTCTTCACAAAATATGATCTTGGTAAACTCCTTGGGTGCGGAGCCTTCGCCAAGGTCTACCACGCCCGTGACCTCCGCACCGGCCAAAGCGTGGCTATCAAATCTATCAACAAGCAGCGTATTCAGAAAGGAAACCTAGCTGTTCACATTAAACGGGAGATCGTTATCATGCGCAGGCTGCGCCACCCCCACATCGTGCGCCTCCACGAGGTCCTTGCTACGAAAACCAAGATCTACTTCGTCATGGAATTCGCCAAAGGCGGCGAGTTGTTTGCAAAGATCGCCAAAGGTAGATTTAGTGAAGATCTCTGCCGCAAATATTTCCAGCAATTAATCTCCGCCGTCGATTACTGCCACTCCCACGGCGTTTTCCACCGTGATCTCAAGCCCGAAAATCTGTTATTAGACGAAAACTGGGACTTGAAAGTCACCGATTTCGGACTCAGCGCTGTAACGGATCAGATCCAAAGCGACGGTTTGCTCCATACGTTGTGCGGTACTCCTGCTTACGTAGCACCGGAAATCCTAGCTAAAAAAGGCTACGATGGTGCTAAAGTTGATGTGTGGTCCTGCGGAGTTATTCTCTACGTTCTGAATGCGGGATATCTACCCTTCAACGACACCAATTTGATGGCCATGTACAGAAAAATCTACAAAGGCGAATTCCGTTGCCCTAAATGGACCTCACCCGATCTCAACAGGTTTTTGACCCGCATACTTGATCCAAATCCGAGCACCAGAATCACGGTGCACCAGATTTTGAGTGACCCCTGGTTCAACAAGGGGTACAAGGAGATTAAGCATCCAGTTGACAGGGACTTCGAATTTAAGGAATATTCAGAAGCGCGTTACTTGAATGCTTTTGACTTGATCTCTTATTCCTCCGGTTCAGATCTCTCCGGTTTGTTCGGTAACAGTGGGAATCGGGTCAATTCTGAAATGTTTGTGTCCGCTGAGTCGCCGGAGTGTATAATCGGAAGGTTTGAGTCCTTGGCGGAGGAGGAGGGTATGGGGGTGGCAAAGAGGGGAATGGGGGTGAGGTTGCATGGGCATAATTGGAAATACGTTCTCATGGTAGAAATCAACCGGTTAACGGAAGAACTGGTCGTAGTGGAGGTCAAAAGAAGTGGATCTGGACGCGATTTATGGAAAGAGAAATTCAAGCCCCGGCTGAATGATTTAGTTCATAAACCTGACCTCCCCGCTGCAGGTAACTAGGATAAGTTGTACTCCAAAAAAAATAAAAATTGAAATTTGTCTATTAACTAAATATAATATTAATATATATATACATATTATGCGCCGGGAAGATGCAAAAACGAAGATCACATTCACACAGTACGTAGTTGAATATGCGAATATGCTGGAAGTGAAGGCCTATAATCCTATAAAGATCAACAGATATATTAATAAATCAAGTCTGGATTTTAATTACAAATGGAATCAATTAGAAAAAGTAGTGTGGTTTCCGATCGACGTGTCCACACATTAAAGAAAGGACTAATATATCATTATAGATAATCCTATAATTGTAAGTTGTCTCCATTCATCGTGAAAATTATTACTATTAGTAATATAAAAACATGGCCCTACATCATCTAATTAAATAGTGTGGGAATAGATGACAATAATTTGCACCAATAATTGATCTCTTAATTAGCTTAGTATGATCGTCACCGCGCGCATGTCATTTTCATATAATAACTTGGAATATTGAATATAATAAGCATTGACACGTAGTGTGGGTACGGTATTTTAAACAAACTTACAAATTTTCCTAACAAAGTTGAGGGCCGGGGTTCAAATCTTGATAAAAACACACGGAGCATGAGATATTAGCTAGGTGGTCGCTAATAATTTAGTTATCTATCATGTGTTGTGTTGTGTTGTCAACAAATGAGTTGTATATGTACGGACACGATCCTTTATTTCTCATGCCATCATTTTCTAACTATAGATTAGTTTATTCTCCTTCCTTCCTTTCTTCATTCATTTATTAAGAAATAAAAATGAAGAAACAAATCTGTTGCAGTTGGGCCTAAAGTTGATAAAGTTTGTTGCTGTTGGGCCAGTCAAGAACTATGACGGACCGTACGTGTATGTATGATACTAAGTTCTTGATAGTTGTTAATTGTTACCATATCCAAGTAAGGCTAAAAGGGCAACTAAGCTAGTTCTGGACTAATTGTTCTACTACTATTGTATTTGGATTCATTTAGATATTGTTATTTCCAAATGCAAAGACCGTACCGTTTATATTAATTCCAGTACCTACTAGTTATGATGAAGTGATACGTGAAATCTAGAAAGCTATAATAGCAATATTTTGTGCATACATATTCCCAAATCCAAAGTCCAATGTACACAGTTTGAATCAGAGAGAATTGGTCAAAGAAAAAAGAAGATAACCTTCTCTTTATCCATGGACAAAAAATATCACACCAACACCATCATTATCAATTGATATCTGAAAATCAAAACGCACCAACATGGAGTGAGTTAGTTATCCTTGATTTTCTTGAAGTAAAGATGAATATGTGATTTTCCTGGTGGCGAGCGCCTGCACGTCTTCTTTCGACCTATTCAAACTTGGAGTGAAGTTATCTCTAGCTAGTAGTATTAATAAGTGTCGACAGCTGGTACTATTTGGGTAGGAAATGTTCTTCAACCTTTATGATTATCTATATATTCTCATTATTGATTGTCACCGTCTTCTTATATGCATCTATGCATTTTACAGCGTTTTCTCATGCATATCTATATGCATTAAATTGATCAATAATTCCATCAACTAGATTTGGATTTTATTCTTCCCCGGCCCGGCCCTCATTAGATATATAACTTAGCTTGTTAAATCAATCCTCTTTACTCGTTGTCTTTACCAAGTCAACAAAGAAATCATGAACTGAATAAAAAATCTTCTCATTAGTCTTTACAAACAGATCGATCGATGCAGTTTCAAAAAGCAAAAGCCCTAGCTCCTTGTATATATATTAATTATATAAGCAATAAATAAATTTACATGTAAAAGCAAAATAAATGTGAAGGAACAACACAACTTGCTGATGAATGAATGAATATGAATGGGTGATCATCGATCAGATATAAGTTTGATTAGAGAGTTTGTAAACAGAAATGAGAGAGGACAAAGAGAGTGAGAAGAAAGCAAAGAATTCCATGCTAATTGCAGATGCCGACGAATCTGTAAATATGTTATCTGCACCTTCTCTCATTCTGTTTGTTAGAGGCACTGCTGATGATGCTGCCGATATCAACAAGTACGCCACTATCTGCAATTCCACCGTACCCATTTAATTAGAAACTAAACCAAATTCTATTGATAAATCACATCAAATGAATTATTAGGAAAAAAAGAATTAAGGAACATATAATTAATTCACCGATTCACAAAAATAAAATAAAATGAAGGAAGGACCCAAGGAGGGAAAAAAAGGACATGAACCTGGTCACCAAAAAAGTCAATCATGGCCGTTTTGTGCCGTGAAAGAATCTCTCGAGCAGTGGAAAGCTCATAAACCTGCCTCCATGTTTGCAATCCTGTGTAAAATGCTGATAGGATTGCTATTGCCAACACATACCTAATTAGAATGAAGATATATATATATATATATATATATTCAAGTCATTAGATATGATCTGATCACCCAAATTAAAGGGAGAATTGAATTGCAAACAATATATATATATATATATATATATATATATATATATATAT
>NW_012192853.1:845712-895826 GCF_000504015.1 Erythranthe guttata | reverse complement strand
CGTCAGACACGTCAATTCCGGTGCTTCTGGGAACCAACATGATATTACGCTATTAGTATCAGTATCAGTATCAGTATCAGTATCAGTATCAGTATCAGTATCAGTATCAGTATCAGTATCAGTATCAGTATCAATATCAGTATCAGTATCATTATCATTATTAGTATCATTATCAATAACAACACCAATATGAGTATGAGTATGAGTATGAATATCAGTATCTGTATCAGTATCAGTAATAATATATGTATAAGTATTGGTATGAATATTAATATTGGTATTAGTATTAATAATATTATTAGTATGAGTACTATTAGTATCAGTACGATATCGGTATAAGTAATAATATGTGTATGTGTATAAGTATGTGTATTAATATTAGTATCAATATTAATTAATATCAGTAGTAGTATCAATATCAATATCAGTATTATTATCATTATTTATATTGGTATTATTATTAGTATTAATAATAGTATTAGTATGAGTATTACTATCAGTATCGGTATCGGTATGAGTGTCAATATGTATATGTGTATCAATATGTGAATTAATATTAGTATCAATATTAATATTAGTAGCAGTATCAATATCAATATCAATATTATTATCATTATTATTCTCATTATTAGTATTATTATTAGTATTCAAATTCATATTTGTCTTGACATATTAGCATGAACATTAGCATTAGTCTTAATATTAGTATTAGTATTAGTATGAGTATTAGTGTTCGTATTAGTATTGGCGTATTAGTTTAAACATTAAATATTCGTATTAGAATTGGCGTATTATTATTAATAGTAGTGTTGATTTTTTATTTTTTTTGAGTAAATTCAAGTCCATTACAAACGGAAGTAGGGGAGGAGGGGACTCGAATCCTAGACCTTTACCCATTGGTAAATGCTAGGTACCAACTCTCCTAATGAGGGTTGGTTAATAGTAATGGTGATATTAATATTAGTATTAGACTATTAGTATTAATCATCGTATTAATATTAGGATTAGTATTAATATTAGTATTATTAGTGTTAATTTTTAGCATTAATATTAGTATTGTTATTATAGTATTATCAATGTCAGTTTAGTATTCATATTAGTAGTTGTTGTTAGTGTCAATATTAGGGTGGCATAGGCAATTGCACGCCGCAATGTCCAGAGTTAATTGTAGATTTGAGATAAAGATATTTATAAACTCAGAATCGGGCGATATAACTAACTTTACGAGCAATGTTGTGTGCACAAAAGATTTTCAGCGAATATGAAGGTAAATCACAAACAAATGTATATTTTAACTCAATAAAATATTTTTTTTGGGTATTATTTACATGTATGTCAACTGTTCAAAGTTTTCGTTCGTTTTATTTTATCTAAAATAATTTTAAAACAAAAATTGATCTCGTGCATCGCACGGGTGAATTACTAGTTTGTGAGTAAAATATAATGTTTTATGTTTTCTCATTTCACATTTTTAGTACATTTAATATTATTTGGACGAAATTGTAAGAATATAGTGATATTGGGGTTAAATCAACAATATAATGTTCTATGTTTTGTCATTTCGCATTTTTAGTGTGTAGGTGTTCTAATTTTTTTTTTTATTTTTTTTTAATTTTTTTAATTTTTTTTATTACTGATAGTATAACTAGGTGAATTTTAAAAAAACAACTCGGTGTTATGTTGAATTTGTTAACAAAACTCACCGTGCTATGAACATGAACAAAATTCCCGATATGATGCATTTCCGAACATGCAACTTTTTACACCGTGGGTTTAGGGGAATATTGCAAAAATAATGAAATGATGTCGGGATTTTTACTAATAAAAATACGAAGAATTTTTCAACAGTTAGAATAAATATAAAAGTGCCGAATGCGAATATGAACATAAAAAAAAATGCAGAAAATATATCAACTATCATCAATCAGAGAGTTAGACTAAATTTAGTTTCAAGAAGAATATTTAACATTATATTTTCCCCTTCCAAAGGGAAATATGCAATAGCCCCCTCATATGGGAAATATATTGAACTAAACCCAATTGACTTTAAAGACTTTTGCCTACACCCAAATCTCAGTTTTAATTTGTGAAACCCCCCTAGACCTATGTGATAAGACAAAAGTACCCTCAATCAAAATAACCCTAAATCCTAATTATTTTTTCTTCCGCTCCCAATCGCCATTCTCGTTTCTCGTTTCTCATCTGATTTTTTTTCTCTTTTCTCTGTTCTTCATCCTCCCAAATCCTAGATCTAATATTTCCACCACTAAAAAATCGGGGAGGCAACAGAAAATTCCGGCGGCAGGAATCGACAATCACAGATGAAAAAGGATTCAAAGGACTAGCGGCAGGACACCGATGGAGATCTAGAAATTACCCGACGCCGCCCATGTTCTCACCACAACCGCCGCCCTCCGTCGAAATCGCTGCCGCCGTCCTTTGCCAAAACCGCAATTGCTGAATATCTACAAGTTAATCGGTATAAGTTTTTTTTCTCGAATTAATAGCTGTAAAACTTGTTGTGGATCTGTATTTTTAGTTATATTAGTTTATTTTATTTTAATTTTTCTTTAGTAAAATGGTTATAATAGCATGAAAATTAAGAAAAAAATTGAACAATAGATTCTCGAGTACCTAATACAAGGATGAACTAAATGAGTAAATCGGTATTCCCACAAATTATAATCCTAATGCCGAAAAAAAACGAGTTGTTTGGTTGATGGTCAGTGATGTTCTTAAGCTAAAAGTTTGTTTTAATAGTTACTTTCGTTTTTTTTTCTACAACAATGTTTTCTTTTCTACAATGTTTTACAATAATTATATTATTTGGTTTGTTATGAATGCGTAGATTTCAATTATCATGCATTTTATTAATTTTTGTGAGTTTTTGCTTTTTCGTATCCTAGAGCATGTTTCTATGCATTTGTATGTATTGACAGTTGCGGATTGGCTGGCATGATAAGAGTTGTGATTTATATTTTTTTTCGTGTTTCATGTTGTACGGGTTTCGGGTTAGATTTGTACACAACTATCACTGTCGCCGTTCGTGGCCGCCACCTCCTCCTTTTTTTTTAGTGCTGCATATGTTCAACACTGTAGTCATATTTAACAGAGATGATCAAACGGAAGATTAATTGCAGTCGGTGCAACCGAGTTGGATACCGCAACAAAAAAACATGTTCGATGGGGATCACGTTAGTTGTTTTTGTTTTTTTAGTCATTTATTTTCTTTTTGCAATGTATTTTGCTATTAATATTGCAAGTTTTTTCAAGTGCTGATTACTTGTAGTCACATTACGCAGAACCTAGTCACATAATAGTCATATTCCCATTGTCATGTTCAGTCACTGTTATACAAACCGTAGTCACATAATAGTCATATTTTCGTTGTTTTTGTTAAGAATCATGCTTCTACTGTATGTTAATTATAATGTTTTACAAAACACAGTCACATTCACATAATAGTCATATTCTTACTGTTATCTTAATAATTATGCTTCTACAATATGTTAATTACACTGTTATACACAGCGTAGTCACATAATAGTCATATTCAACTATAGTCATATTCGGAGTTGTAAATCTGTCGAGAAAAAAAAATTCAATTTTTTGTTTAAAAAAAAAATTAAAAAAAAAATATTTTTTATTAAAAAAAAATATTTTTTATTAAAAAAAATATTAAAAAAATAAAAATAAATTAAAAAATGACTATAAAATCCGAAAATAATAAAAAATTAAAAAAATTAAAAAAAAAACATTTTTTTGATTTGGTAGCAAATTTATAGGAATTTGGAAGTAGATTTTTAGGAATTTGGTAGCAAATTTATAGGAATTTGGAAACAAATTTATAGGAATTTGGTAGCAAATTTATAGGAATTTGGAAGCAAATTAATAGGGATTTTGAAAATAATATATAAATATAAAGTATAAACAATAAACGTGAGATGCTATAGGGGTAAGATGGGAATTAAATATTCTAGGGGGTTTTCACAAAGGAAGAATTATAGTATGGACATATCACTAGTTTTTATCTATAGGAGGGGTGTATTGCTAATGACCCCTTTTCCAAAACCATCTTCCAGGGCCGGTTCTGAGGGGAGGCGAAGTAGGCGGTCGCCTAGGCCCCCGAGTTTTTTCGAAAATTTGGGGCCCCCAAATTATTTTATATACACTTTATATATTAGTAATTATTTTTAAAAATTTATTATATATAATATTTTGGAACATCGGTTCTAAAATAAATTTAAACTAAATGATCAATAGATATTTTTAAAATTTTCTTAATTTTGGGGCCCCTAAATATTAATTTATAATGTCTTGATAACTTATTTTTATTCTAAAATAAGAATCAATATTTATTAGTGTATTCAAGTTTATAAATATTTTTGAAGTCTATTGCTATAAAAATTTTATGTTACTGGAGGAAGTGAACCACCAAATCATATTCTCAATTTTAAATTTTTGTCCATATTTTTAATTACTTTATATTCATACATTTCAAAAAATATTCCGGGGGCACTGTTCCCGAACCCCCAAAATCTTAATTTTCTTCATTTTTAGAAAAAAATATAAAATATTTTTTTTACTACATTCAATTTCGAACACCCATTAATAATAAAAATGGTTCATCAAATAGGGCCCCCTGTTTTCAGTTATTCTTTAAACCTCGCCTAGGGCCCCCGAATTCCCAGGAACGAGCCTGCCATCTTCTTATCTCTCTGGAAAATATATCAGATACACATAATAACACACATATCCATATGTACGTGTGTAGTAATTACAGGTTATAAGATACTTATATAGATCTACAGTTCAAGATCACCCGATGTATGTCCGTGTGTAGCATCAGACCGGAAAAGTGTTTGCATCAAACATAAAAAGTGGTCTTCCAGATTTAAACAACATCTAATGCAAAAGTAAAGAAAAAAAAAAAAACTGACTGTAACGCCTATAATATAAACTAGTGATGGTTCTTCAAGTATAAAAATTCAAAGTACTATTCAAACTATTAACCTAGTCAAAAGTCATGCAATAAATTTCAACCATAACTCAATTTAATAGAAATAATTCTATTTACACGTCCTTTTCAACCACTATATATAGCTAGAAATGTATTACAAATTAAATCACCATCTTCAACTTTCAAATCCTTCTCTTCTTCTTCTTTCCTTTCTTCCCAAAATTAATTTCTTTAGGGCTCCAAATCATTGAGTTCTTGTTATTGCAATGGCGGTTTCTTCATCTATTATGATTTTGTTGTTTGTGATTTTAATGGAGTTTTTGTGCTTAGTTCATGCAATTCAATTTTATGTCGGTGGAGATGACGGTTGGACCCTTAAGCCATCGGAGAACTATATTCACTGGGCTGAACGATATCGCTTTCAAATCAACGATGAAATAGGTACATTTCTTATTTTCCTCCATTATTTCAATGTGAATGTGTATGAATAAAGAAGATGGATTAATATATTTTAATTGGTATAAATTAAAATTCTAGGGTTTTAATTTAGAGCAATATATTTATCCAAGGATAACTAATTATATATTATTTTCTCATTTTATTATTTACTATTAATCCACATTTTGTTGTTAATAAAATGCAGTATTCAAGTACAAGAAAGGGCATGATTCGGTACTTGTTGTAAATGAAAATGACTATTCAAAATGCAACAAAGAAAATCCAATAAAAATATTGAAAGATGGTGACTCCAAACTCAAGTTTGAGAAATCAGGCCCTTTTTTCTTCATTAGTGGCCATAACCAAAATTGTGAGAAGGGGGAGAAGTTCATTGTCGTTGTTCTTTCCGATCGCCACCGCAACACCACCCATAATGCTCCATCGCCGACGCCGGAGACACCCCTCAAACCACCGTCCCACTCTCCTTCTCCATCACCTTTTCCGTCTATGAACAAACCTCCAACCTCAGCTCCGATTACTCATCACTCACCAACTCCTTCACCGGCAGCTAAATCTCCCACCCACGCGCCGCCGGTCAAGCCACCCTCTCATACACCATCTCCATATTCGGCGGCTCCAGCACCCATTACTCACCATTCGCCAAGCCCTTCCCCAGCTGCTAAATCTCCCACCTACCACGCGCCGCCGGTCAAGCCGCCATCTCATTCTCCATCCCCATCTCCGGCGGCCCCAACACCAATTACTCACCACTCACCAAGCCCTTCCCCAGTAGCTAAATCTCCCACCCACGCGCCGCCGGTCAAGCCACCATCTCATTTGCCATCCCCATCTCCGGCGGCCCCAGCTCCTATTACTCACCACTCACCGACCCCTTCACCAGCAGCCAAAACCCCTTTACACGCGCCGCCAACGCAACCACATTCTAACTCTCCAGCCCCTTCTCCGGCGGCCGAATCTACTACACACATTCCACCATCTCGTTCGCCATCACCATCTTCGCACAAACATTCGCCACCACCATCTACTAAAGCTGAATCGCCAAAGAAACACAGACGGCGCACTTTAGACGGACCTACATCATAACCACTATGCTCTGGTTCAATTTTTTCTTTCTTTTTGTTTTTTATGTTGGATTTATTTTGAACTTTGATTTCAAATTTTTGTATTTCTTTTTTAATTCTTGCTTCAATTTAAGTGATTAAAATCCCCTCTACTCTATAGCAATTTTTTTTTTTTTTTTAGAAGATACTGCAACTATTTCCTTTAAAAACACATGCAAGTATTTTAAATATCTATTTTAGTTTTCATATTGAGTTTTACCTTTGATTGCGTGTTAATTTTATAATTTGTTTTTATTAACACACGTATAAATAACAAAGTGACAATTTGTTGTTATATTTGGAGTGATCATTGTTATCGTAACTACATGGTGTGACGTGTTATTCAATCAATCACGCATGGAAAATTGAGAAGAAGAAAAGAAATACAATTGATTTTCTTGTTAAGAATAATGGTCATTGAAATTGCTCAACAACTCCTAGGGTGCATTTGGATGGAGGGATTTGGGGGAGGGATTTCAAATCCATAATAACAAATCCCTCGGACTTGTTTGGATTGAGGGATTTGGAGATGGATTTCAAATCCCCACCCCTCATTTTTAGTTGATTTTGGAGCAATAGTGATGGATTTCAAATGACTCCAAAATTGGAGTCATTTCAAATCCATTCCTCAAATCAAATCCCTCCCCAAATCCCTCCATCCAAATGGACCCCTAGTGTTTTAGATTCATATTTATTAACACATAAATTCTTTTGTGTCTCATTTGATAATGCAAAGTATAATTACGGCTTCGATCCCTGCTCTAATTATAGATGGTACGTGTAAGCTAGCATGTATCAGTAATTTTTTTTTTATATTATACGCATATGTCACATTTTGAATTTATGTGCGCAAGATAGTTTACGAATGTTATCGATATATATTTCTAAAATTAGATCATGTGTTATTTATTATATATAGCAGTACAAAGCGGTTACCCAATTATGATTTTATTTTTAGGACAAAATGCACTTCGTTTCCTACAACTTTCTATTTTTTACTCCCCCACAACTTCCAAAATGAGACTCTCCCCCATCTTCAATTTATTATAGTTGCACTTTGCCCCAAATGGGACTTTTCGGTGTATTTTTCACCAATTTTTCATATCTCCGTCAACTTGAAGAGCATTTTGCCCTTTTACCAATCCCACCCAAATATTATAGCAACCACTAGTACTGGCACAATTCCGCCCAATGTCTCCTCTCTAAACATCTCTCTCAGAAGCAACTCAACTCTGTCGGCTCCGCCGTCGAAATCCGCGCTTCATTCCTAGCAGCCGGTGGCCACAGATCAATCTACGGGAAGCTTAATGAGGCACGCCAATATGATGCCGCCCACCGCCGTTTCCGACAACACATTCTAATTAATGCTCCTTGTGACCGCAGCCGCAGGCGGCGACAACACCCCCTAATCCTCCGGTCCACCTGATGCAGGCCGGATGTAGACGTTCGCCAACTCCCACGGCGGTGGCTGCAGATTTCAAACCAGGCGCCATTGCATTTTATGCCGATGTTCAACTACTCTGAAAAACTCGATTTCCAAGGCGAAAGATCCAGCACTTTATAGCTTGGATTGATATTGATGCCACAGCAAACATAGAACCCACCATCTCAGTATCCGAGTTTTCAACGATATTAATATTTAAATGAGATTGATAAAAGGATAAAAATTCCCTTCAAGTTGACAGAGATATGAAAATAACGATGAAAAGTACGCCAAAAAGTTCCATTTGTGACAAAGTGCAATTATAACAATATTTTGAAGGGGAAGAAAATCTCCTTTTTGAATTTTATTGGGGGAAAGTGCAAAAATTGAAAATCAACATGAGCCGTATGTCTTAAAATCTACAAATATTTACATTGTTCATTCCAAAATAGATATCATTTTTGGTTGCTGCGTATATATTAAAAAGTCTAATAAATTTACCTAACTTTTAAGTAGAATCTACTAATATTTACTATGCTCATTCCAAATAAATATTATTTTGTGTTGCGGCGTATATATTAAAAAATCTAATAAAATTATCTAACTTTTAAATAAAAATAGTTCAACTAAAATATTCATGTCATTAGATTTATTTTATTAGTTCTCTCTCAACTAGTTAAGAGTAAGACTAATAACATCAAACTTGACTAAATGGTAACTACTACATCATTGAAATTTCAAAGTGACATATAACATAAAACAAAAAAATTATGTAAGCCATTAGTTAATTTGAAACATAAAGAATATAGTTGAAAGAAGGAATTTATATTCTTGGTAATTTAGTAAAAGACTAAAATACCCTCTAGTCCGGATATATGATTGAAGATCAATGGCAAAACCGATGTACGAATTTGAAATGAATTCAGTGTATATTGCTATGTCGATAAGATAGCAATTATACAAATTTGAAATGAATTTAGTTGGACCAAACTAGTTTAATTTTTATGTAATAACGTATCATTTACATAAAATTGAGAAAACAAAATTAGTATAACACTGAGATATACTAGTACCCTAGTAATGGTTCTTGAAGTACAAAAAAATCAAAGTATTAGTCAAACTAAAAGTCAAAAAAGTCATGCAAAATAATAAATTGCAACCTCATTTTAGTAGTTATAAATTTCATTTAAACGTCATTTTTACAATATATATATATATATATATATATATATATATATATATATATATATATATATATATATATATATATATATATATATATGAAAACATCTATTACAAATCACACCAGCCACCTTCAACTGTCAAAACCTTCTCTTCTTATTTTTTCCCATTCTTCCTAATTTAATCAGCATATAATTAATTTCCAAATTCGGGTCCAAATCCTTGGAATAATAATCTTGATATGGCAATGGTGGTTTCTACTATGAGCTTGTTGTTTGTCATTTTAACGGAATTTTTGTACTTAGTTCATGCACTTAAATTTTACGTTGGTGAGGATGACGGTTGAACCCTTGAGCACTCGGAGAACTATATTCACTGGGCTGAATGATATCGCTTCCAGGTCAAGGATGAAATTGATGTGTTTCTTATTCCTTTCTCAATTTTTCAATGTGCATGTGTGTCAATAGACAAGATTATTAATATATTTTCTTAATTTAATATTTGCAATATGGTTGAAAATAATATGCAGTATTCAAGTACAAGAAAGGGCATGATTCGATACTTGTTGTAAATGAAAATTCCTATTTAAAATGCAACAAAGAAAATCTAATAAAAATATTGAAAGATGGTGACTCCAAATTCAAGTTTGAAAAATCAGGTCTTTTTTTCTTCATTAGTGGCCATAACCAAAACTATGAGAAAGGGCAAAAGTTCATCTTCGTTGTTCTTTCTGATCGCCACCGTAACACCACCCACAATGCTCCATCACCGCTGCCGGAGGACACCCTTCAAACCCCCGTGCTCCTCCCCTTCTCCATCACCTTCTCCGTCTATGAACAAACCTTAGACGCATAAAACTAATTAATTGGTTAATTAAATTAGCCAATTAAATTGTGTCTACAAGTCATGGAGATAAATATCAAATAATCCTATTGGTCAATAATTAATTGATATTTATCTCCATGATTTGTCTTGCAAGACAAGATTTAATTTAATTTAGACACAATTTAATTGGCTAGTTTAATTAACCAATTAATTAATTTTATGCGTCTACAAATGCCCCCTCGAGACTTGTTCACGGACAATGCGTCTTGGAGTGAATAAGTTTCGATAATCGCTCAACTTCAATTGCAGCTTGATCTAGCAAAGTACATACATCTTTCGAAATAATGACTGAACTTAGAGAGATTCTAAGTTGCCTATGTACCCGATAAAGGGATCAAGTCATAACGTAGTTCATAATATATTCTTTTGAGGGATGTCGTGCACAGTTTGTACTCGTGTGGACAAGGAGAAATATATGTAGTATAAGCTCGTGTTGAAGGAGCATTTGACTTAAATTTGTAGATAGTTTATGCTCGTATCAAGGAATTTTGACTTGATTTGGATATGTAGATAGTTTATGCTCGTATCAAGGAGCCTTGACTTGATTTGAATATGTAGATAGTTTATGTTCGTATGAAGGAGCCTTGATTTGGATTTGGACATATAGAAAGTTTATGCTCGTATTGAGGATCATTGACTTGATATGGACATATAGATAGTTTATGCTCGTATCGAGGAGCCTTGACTTGACTTGGATATATAGATAGTTTATGCTCGTATCAAGGAGACTTGATTTAATTTGGATATATAGATGGTTTATGCTCGTATCAATGAGCCTTGATTTGGTTTGGATATGTAGATAGTTCATGCTCGTATCAAGGAGCCATGATTTGATTTGGACATGCAGACCTTTTTAACTCGTGTCAAGAAATACTTAATTTGATTTGGACATGTGGACCTTTTAAACACGTATCAAGAAGTGTTTCATTTGATTTGGACTTTTAGAATTTTTAAACTCGTGTTAAGGAGTGTTTCATTTGATTTGGATTTGTAGACCTTTTAAACTCGTGTCAAGGAGTGTTGATTTGAACTTGAATTTGCGTAGGGTGTTGCTTCTTCCAAAGACTTGCCCCCATCCTCATGATCTTCTTGTTCTTCTTCAATATGTTCTTCTTTGAGCTGGTACGCCTTTTGGAATGAATGTTCTTTGACTCCATTTGCAGTTATGCTCAACTCCATATCATGTGCGCGAGTAGCCAACTCCTCAAAACTTTTAGGTTGAATTCCTTGAGGGATGTATCGAAGTCCCCATTGCATTCCTTGGATGCACAGTTCAATAGATGATGTCTCAGGCAGTCGATCCTTGCAATTATGGCTCAAATTTATCCACCGGCTGATGTAGTCGAGGACAGGTTCCTTCTTCCATTGGCGGGAATTGGTGAGCTCAATCATGATGACTGTTCTTCGCGTGCTGTAAAAGCGGTTGAGAAATTCTTCCTCTAAGTGCCTCCAACTATCAATGGAGTTTTCCCCCAAATCAATGTACCAATCAAACGCGTTGTCTTTGAGCGATCGGACGAAATGCTTGACGAGGTGATCTCCATAGGTCCCTACATCATTGCAAGTATCAACGAAGTGTGCCTCATGTTGCTTGGGGTTTCCTTTGTCGTCAAATTGTTGAAACTTTGGATGTATATAGCCCATCGGCATCGTTAGATCATCAATCCTTTGTGTGTATGGATTGAAAAAGGTTGATGGTGACTTCGAGCTTCCTTCAAACTTGTCTTTGATAGTTCCACCGATCATCGTCATCACTTGATCTACATGAATCAGCCCTTCGGGAGAAACTTGAAGTTTTTGAGCTGGAGCGTTCTCGTTTTCAACTGGCTGTTGCATTGTGGATGTCTCGACTTCATCTTGAGCCTCTATTTGATTCTTCACAGCTTGACTAACATCGGTTTTGTCCATCTTGTTGATCAACTTGACAATTTGAGAATCTTGTTGTTGAACATGCTTTGTGAGTCCCTCAATGGCCTTTGTTAAACATGCAATTTGCTCTTCCATGGTTGTAGCGTTGGTTGTCATGATGGATGCCACCTCTGAGTAGCTTGATGTTGAACCAGGCGTGGGCTGTGAAATCTCTCGTTTTGAACCTTCCATGTCTGCACTTGTGTTGAAAACAGGTGGTAAGCTTTTCTCAATTATTTGGGGCGTCGAGCTAGTCTCGGAGGATGCTTGTAGCTTCTTGGTCATACTCTTTGTAGCTACGCCTACACTTGATGAATCTGAAGTAACAGTCTTCATTGCGAACGTAGAACAGTCACTGCAATACTTCCAGGATCTTCGAGAGAGAGAAGAGATGATAGGTAGAGATGTGCCACCGGGCGTGCCAAAATTTGTAGCAACGAATTCTTATCTGCAATTTAGACAAACAAGAAAAACTTTCACAAAGATTATTTATTGAATTAAAATAAAATATTGCGGGTTACAAACTCTAATTTAATCCTCTGATTCTTCACTCAAGAAGTGTATATGTTGACTTTAAATATCGGAGTCGGGTTGTTGACTTGATCTTCTCCGGATTTGATTTTGAACTTGAATAACGTTTTCCGAGGGTCTTGCGACTTGAACCTCGGATCGAACGCTGAACTTTGACGAGCTTTGACTTGAAGATCTTGGAGTTCCTGATGGATTTGGGCCTTCAATCTTCCTTCGATCTTGATTTGTTGAAGAACGCCCTCGATTTGATGAAGAACGCCTTGAATTTGAAGAAGAACGACTTGAATTTGATGAAGACGACTTGAATATTATAGAGAGAATTTTCTCCTACGGTTTATCTTCTTCTTGATTTGTGTCTTCAATTGTATAGGGAGGATCCCTATTTATAGTGGTAGAATAAGAGTCCTACATAAAGTGTTCTTGATGACGTGGCGAGATTTGATTGGCCTTTATTAATTTGATATTTATCTCTTAAAACTTGAAGGAGAAGAAACAATCATATTGGCTAATAATTAATTGATATTCATCTCCATGACTCGTCATGCAAGACAAGATATAATTTAATATAGACCCAAGTTAATTAGCTAATTTAATTAGCCAATTAATTAATTTTATGCGTCTACAAATGTCCCCTTGACACTTGTTCACGGACAATGTTTTTTGGAGTGAATGAGTCTCGATAATTTCTCAACTTCAATTGCAGCTTGATCTAGCAAAGCACATTTATCTTTTGAAATCATGACTGAATTTAGAGAGATTCTAAGTTGCCTACGTACCCTATAAAGGGATCAAGTCATAATGTAGTTCAAAATATATCCTTTTGACGGATATCGTGCACAATTTATACTCATGTGGACAAGGAGAAACATTTGCAGTTTAAGCTCATGCTCAAGGAGCATTTGACTTGAATATGTAGATAGTTTACGCTCGTATCAAAAAGCCTTGACTTGATTTGGATATGTAGATAGTTTATGATCGTATCAAGGAGCCTTGATTTAATTTGAATATATAGATAGTTTATGCTCGTATCGACGATCCTTGACTAAATTTGGATATATAGATAATATATGCTCGTACCAAGAAACCTTGATTTGATTTGGATAGATAGTTTATGCTCGTATCAAGGAGCCTTGATTTGATTGGGATATGTATATAGTTTATGCTCGTATCAAGGAGCCTTAACTTGACTTGGATACATAGATAGTTTATGCCCGTATCAAGAAGCCTTGATTTGACTTGGATTTGTAGATAGTTTATGCTTGTATCAAAGAGCCTTGATTTTATTTGGATATATAGATAGTTTATGCTCGTATCAAGGAGCCTTGATTTGACTTGGATATGTTGATAGTTTATGCTCGTATCAAGGAACCCTGATTTGACTTGGATATATAGATAGTTTATGCTCGTATCAAGAAGCCTTGATTTGATTTGGATAATATATAGTTTATGCTCGTATCAAGGAGCCTTTACTTGATTTGGATAGTTTATTCTCGTATCAAGGAGCTTTGATTTGATTTGAACTTGTTGACATTTTAAACTTGTGTGAAGGAGTACTTCATTTGATTTGGACATGTAAACCTTTTAAACTCGTGTCAAGGAGTATTTCACTTGATTTGGACTTTTAGACCTTTTAAACTCGTGTCAAGGAGTGTTTCATTTAATTCGAACATGTAGACCTTTTAAACCCGTGTCAAGGAGTGCTTCATTTGATTGGGACATATAGACCTTTTAAACTCGTGTCAGTTAGTGCTTCATTTTATTTGGACATTTAAACCTTTTAAACTCGTGTCAAGGAGTGCTTCATTTTATTTGGACATGTAGACCTTTTAAACTCGTGTCAAGGAGTGATTCACTTGACTTGGCTTGTCATATTGCATAGGGTGTTGTCTCTTCAAAAGACTTGCTCCCATCCTCATGATCTTCTTTTTCTTCTTCGACATGTTCTTCATTGAGCTGGTACAACTTTTGGATTGATGGTTCTTGAATTTGATTTTTATGTATGCTCAACTCCATATCATGTACTCGAAGGGCTAACTCTTCAAAACTTTTAGGTTAAATTCCTTGAACGATATATCGGAGTACCCATTGCATTACTTGGATGCACAGTTCAATAGCTGATGTCTTAAACAGTCGATCCCTGGAATAGTTTCTCTAATGGTTGATGTAGTTGATGAAAGTTTTATTCTTCCATTGGCGGGAATTTGTGAGCTCAATCATGATGATTGTTCTAAAAGTGTTGTAAAAGCGGTTGAGAAATTCTTCTTCTATGTGCATCCACCTATCAATGGAGTTTGCCCCCAAATCAATGTATCAATCAAACGCATTGTCTTTGAGCGATCAGACGAATTTCTTGACGAGGTGATCTCCATACATTCCGGCATCATTGCAAGTCTCAACGAAGTGTGCCACGTGTTGCTTGGGATTACCTTTGCCGTCAAATTGTTGAAATTTTGGAGGTATGTAGTCCATTGAAATTTTTAGATCATCAATCTTTTGTGTGTATGGCTTGACATAGGTTGATGGCGACTTCGAGCTTCCTTCCAACTTGTCTTTGATAGCTCCACTTATTAGCGTCATCACTTGATTTACATGAATCAGCCCTTCGGGAGAAACTTGAAGTTCTTGAGCTGGAGCCTTCTCGTTTTCAACTGGCTATTGCTTTGTGGATGTCTCGACTTTGTCTTGAACCTCTATCTGATTCTCCACAGCTTGACTAGCATTGGTTTTCCATCTTGTTGATCAACTTGGCAATTTGAGAATCTCGTTGTTTAACATGCTTTGCGAGTCCCTTAATGGCCTTTATCAAACTTGCAATTTGCTCATGCATGTTTGTAGCGTTTGTTGTCATGACGGATGCCACCTCTGAGTAGCTGGATGTTGACCGAGGCGTGGGCTGCAAAGTCTCTCTTTTTGAACCTTCCACGTCTACACTTGTGTTGACAAGAGGTGGTAAGTTTTTCTCAATGGTTTGGAGCATCGAGCTAATCTCGGAGGATGCTTGCAGCTTCTCAGCCGTACCCTTTGTAACTACACCCACACTTGATGAATGCGAAGTAGCAGTCTTCATTGCGAACGTAGAGCAGTCACTGCAACACTTCGTGGATCGTGGAGAGAGAAGAGATTAGAGGTAGAGATGTCCCACTGGGCGTGCCAAAATTTGTAGCAACGAATTCGTATCTGCGATTTAGACAAACAAGAAAAACTTGCACAAAGATAATTTATTGAATTAAAATAAAATATTGCGGGTTGCAAACTCTAATTTAATCCTTTGACTCTTCTCTCAAGAATAATATATGTTGACTTTGAATATCTGAGTCGGGTCGTTGACTTGATCTTCTCATCATCAAGATAGTATTTGGCATCGGCAAAGTGGGCTTCTGTCTCGGTCAATGGTTTATCATCGGCGAGTATTATTTTAACTACTCTGTCTCGAAAATACTTGAAACATTGGTGCCAAGAAGAAGGAACCATACTATTCTCATGTATCCAAGGTCGCCCGAGAAGCATGCGATATGAGGTTCTTGCATCAATGACATGAAACAACGCGTTGGACAACATATCATCCATTAACAACTCTATCCGTGTGATACCAAGGGCCCTTTGTCCTTCTTGATTAAGTCCTTGGATCATCAAGTGACTAATTTTGAGCTCATCTGTGGAGATCCCCAATTCCTTTAAAGTGTGCAGCGGCAAAATATTGACTGCAGAACCTCCATCGATTAAAATTCTATTCACCTTCTGCTCACGAGCCTAGCCGGCAACAAACAATGGCCTATTGTGTGGTTAAGAACCAAGAAGTAAATCTTCATCAGCGAAAGTCATTGTTGGCATGCATTTACCAATCACGGTATAACCTTCATTTGGAGACGGAGTCGTTCCACTAGCAGCGACCTCCTTTTCAATTATCGCGTTGCATGAGATGTTGATACAATCATTATCTCCTTCGTGCACATTCGTTGTCGTCATGTCAAGGGGCTCTAAAGTGCTGACAATAAAATTTGTAGTGGTGCTGATCTCCTCAAGTGATATCTTCCCTTGGCGAGCTAGCTGCGTAATTCTATCTTTGAATACGAAACAATCATGAATTGGGTGCTTCTTTGGGGCGCATCATTTCAGGCAACTCGATAATTTTTAAACCTACAAATCATCATATATACCAGCCACGTCAGTGTCGAGGAACAGGTACTCCCTTGGTTGCATTTCTTTTAAGGTAAGTCTTCTTTCTCTTCTTTCTTGGGAAAATCTTGTTTTTTCCTCATTATTTCCGTTAACTTTTCCTTGAAATTTTATACGGGTTGCATTCACTGCCAAAGATTCTTTGCTTGAGGTCATAGAGAAAACTCTATCCCCTTTTTGAATGTCTTGTTTTTCTTTCGACTGTCGAGACTCTTGAATTGGTGGTTCCTCAACTCCACTAGCCATAATGCTGAACTCCATGTCGTGCGCTCTAGTGGCCAACTCTTCGAAAGTTTTAGGTTGAATCCCCTGCAGGATACATCGGAGTCCCCATTGCATTCCTTGAATGGACGTCTCGATAGCTGAAGCCTCTCCCAATCGATCCTTGCAATTCAGGCTTAAATTCTTCCAACGGTTAATGTAGTCAATGACGGCCTCTTCTTTCCACTGGCGAGAGTTCGTGAGCTCGATAATGCTCAATGTTCTTCGGATGCTGTAGAAGCGATTCAAAACTTCTTGTTCCATTTGACTCCAACTGTCAATTGAGTTCAACTCTAGGTTTGTATACCAATCGAAAGCATTGCCCTTCAATGATCGGACGAATTGTTTCACGAGATAGTCTCCAAAAGTCCCGCCGTTGTTACAAGTTTCAAAAAAATACGCCACATGTCGTTTTGGGTTGCCCTTCCCATCAAATTGCTGAAATTTTGGGGGTTGGTAACCAATTGAGATCTTCAAGTCGTCTACTCTTAGAGTGTATGGCTTAGTGTATGTTGACGACGATTTTGAACCCTCATTGAATTTGTCCTTGATAGTCCCCATGATGAACTCCTTCAATTGGTCTATATGAATCAACCCCTCTGATGAAATCTGGAATTCTTCAGTCGGGCTCTTCTCCTTTTCAATTGGATGTCGCCTTGCAGAAGTTTCAGCTTCTGTGTGATTTTCACCTTGTTTTCCCATGTCGTGACTACCGTCAACCTTGTTCCTCAACATTGCAATTTGGGAGTCTTGTTCTTGAATGTGCTTTGTTAGCCCTTCAATGGCCTTGGTCAAGATCGCCATTTGCTCCTCCATGGTCGTAGCATGTGTCGTCATGACGGGAGCCACCTAGAGTAATTTGATGTTGAACGGGATGTGGATGATGAAGCTTCTCCTCTAGATCCTTCCATGTCTTCACCTGTGTTGACGAGAGGTGATGAGATTTCTCAATGATTTGCGGTGTCGAGCTAGTCTAGGAGGATGCCTGCAATTTATTAGCCATTCTCCTTGTAACTACACCCACAATTGATGAATTCGAAGTAGCAGCCTTCATCGCGAACATAGAGCAGTTACTGCAATCCTTCAAGGATCTTCGAGAGAGAGAAGAGATGAGAGGTAGAGATGTCCCACTGGGTGTGCCAAACTTTGTAACAATAAATTTTTATCTGCGATATAAACAAACAAGAAAGATTGAACAAAGATAATTTTATTTAATTAAAATAAATAAATTGCGGGTACAATCTCTATTGTAATCCTCAGATTCTTCTCTCTAGAAGAATACATTGTTGACTTTGATTTTTCGGAGTCGGGTCGTTGACTTGATCTTCTCCGGATTTGATTTTGGATTTGAATAACGTTTTCCAAGGGTCTTGCGACTTGAATCTCGGATCGAACGTTAACTTTGACTAGATTCGATTTGGAGATCTGAAATTCTTGATGGATTTGGCCCTTCAATATTCCGATGATCTTGACTTGAATTTATCAACGTTAATCTGAAGGTTTAGCACCGTTATCTCGGATCAAACGCTAGATTTGATGAAGAACTCCTTGAATTTTTTCAAGAACACCTTGAATTTGACGAAGAACACTTTGAATGTGGAGAGAGAATCTTACCTCCTATGAATTCTTCTTCCTTGCTTCTTGAATTGTGCAAAAATTTGTAGCAACAAATTCTTATCTGCGAATTTAACAAACAAGAAAAACTTGCACAAAGATAATTTATTGAGTTAAAAGAAAATATTGCGGGTACAAACTCTAATTTAATCCTCTGATTCTTCTCTCGAGAACAATATATGTGGCGCAATTTGATTGGCCTTTATAAAATTGATATTTATCTCTTTAAATTTGAACGAGAATTAACAATTCTATTAGCCAATAATTAATTGATATTTAGCTCCATGACTTGTCTTGCAAGACAAGATATAATTTAATTTAGACACAAATAAATTGGCTAACTTAATATATGTTGACTTTGAATTTTGGAGTCGGGTCGTTGACTTGATCTTCTCCTGATTTGATTTTGAATTTGAACAACATTTTCCGAGGCTCTTGCGACTTGAATCTCGAATCGAACGCTGAACTTTGACGAGTTTTGACTTGAAGATCTTGGAGTTCTCGATGGATTTGGCCCTTCAATCTTCCTTCGATCTTGATTTGTTGAAGAACGCCCTCGATTTGATGAAGAACGCCTTGAATTTGATGAAGAACGACTTGAATTTGATGAAGCTAACTTGAATATTGTAGAGAGAATTTTCTCCTACGGTTTTTCTTCTTCTTGAGTTGTGTCCTTGAATTGTGTAGGTGATACGCGTAAAACCTACGTATGAAAAACCGCAAGTGTACAATATCGCGTTTTGTAAAATAGTGAATTCAAGATATCGATCCACAGGGAATTAAGTTCCTAAATTTACCAAGTACCGTAATTATACTATCCTAAACTTTATCTAGACGATCCAAAGGGTAGGGGATGAAGCTAAAAAGAAAGAAATAATAATAAAAACAACGGTCCGCCAGGACAAACGAAGAATTCCGACGTGTGATGGCTTCTAGGGTAAAATCCACCAGTGTGCTATCGATAAAGATCTACAAATCCGAATCTAATGTCAATTCTATATTCGCAAACCCATACACTAAAATACCCTAACCCCCGTCTCCATTTTAGTTAGAGTCTACCCACAGGTCCGTCGTCTCCGTTCAGAACCTGATATTAAGAGAGCATTTAGGTCTAGTCCTTAAGGGCTACCCGAGGTGCATCACGTCTCCGTTTCCACAACCCGAGCTATGTTTTTATAAAATCAAACGAGAAATCCTCTCTCGAGTTCATTCCCATTTACAATCAATTCAACTGTTGGCCAAATAATCGAAAGCATTTAATACAGGAAAACATAAACAGAATCAAAGAACGACAAATAGATCACAGATTTGGAAATCAAAATCAATATATACAAGGTTTCATTTCCCTAAAAGAAAATGCTTAGTTCATTACAAACATAGCATCAAAATGAAGAACACGAGAAATAATAAACTAAACGTAAAGAAAAAACTTATGAAAAACCCAAGTCGAAACCCTCGTCAAAGCTTCCCGCGAAGAACTGGCGAGAACCAAACATAAAACCGAAGAAGAAGTCGAACAATGAATTCCAGCCTCGTTAAATGACACAAGGGATCTATTTATAGTAAGGCAAATGTTTTTGAGGAAGATTTGCCTTTTTAGATATTTTTTTTCGCATCCCAAGGCCATATCGCGATATGGGGGACAATATCGGGCGATATGGTAAAATTGCATGCTCTCTGTTTCATTTCCCCCCATATCGCGATACAAGGCGTCATATCGCGCGATATGGCAAAAACGCAAGCGCTTTGTTTCGTTTTCTCCGATATCGCGATATGAAAGGTAATATCGCGATATGGTGACTGTCTGAACTTGAAACTCTGTGTTGACCCTTTTTCAGGCCGAATGCGACAAAAAATCATTTCACAAAAGTTGTAGCCCTTGAATTTGGCTTTCCGAATCCATGTGAATCAGCTCAATCGGAGGTTGTATGAAGAAGTTATGCGTAAAATACCGAACGTTGCCACCATCCACTCGATTGCAAGTTTTGCTCTTGTTTTACTTGATTCTCGGCTTCGCTTTCAAAATCGTCTCGAATCGGCAAAAATATCTTATCTTGACCTAAAATAGAAATAAAACAAGAAACGCATAGTATGTACAAATAAATAGTGGTAGAATAAGAGTCCTATATAAAGTCTTCTTGATGACGTGGTAGAATAATCAGTCCTATAAGAGTCCTATATAAAGTCTTCTTGTACAAAACGAACACTAATCAGTAGGAAGGGTCCCTATTTATAGTGGTAGAATAAGAGTCCTATATAAACTCTTCTTATTGACGTGGCGCGATTTGATTGGCTCTCTTTAAATTGATATTTATCACTTGTGACTTGGAAGAGAAGAAATAATCCTATTGGCCAATAATTAATTGATATTTATCTCCATGACTTGTCTTGCAAGACAAGATATAATTTAAATTAGACACACTTTAATTGGCTAATTTAATTAACCAATTAATTAATTTTATGCGTCTACAAATGCCCCCTCGAGACTTGTTCACGGACAATGCGTCTTGGAGTGAATGAGTCTCGATAATCGCTCAACTTAAATTGTAGCTTGATCTAGCAAAGTACATACATCTTTCGGAATAATGACTGAACTTAGAGAGATTCTAAGTTGCCTATGTACCCTATAAAGGGATCAAGTCATAACGTAGTTTAAAATATATCCTTTTGAGGGATGTCGTGCACAGTTTGTACTCGTGTGGACAAGGAGAAATATATGTAGTTTAAGCTTGTGCTGAAGGAGCATTTGACTTAAATATATAGATAGTTTATGCTCGTATCAAGGAGCCTTCACTTGATTTGAATATGTAGATAGTTTATGCTCGTATGAAGGAGCCTTGATTTGGATTTGGACATATAGAAAGTTTGTCCTCGTATCGAGGAGCATTGACTTGATATGGATATATAAATAGTTTATGCTCGTATCGAGGAGCCTTGACTTGACTTGGATATATAGATAGTTTATGCTCGTATCGAGGAGCCTTGATTTGATTGGGATATATAGATGGTTTATGCTCGTATCAAGGAGCCTTGATTTGGTTTGGATATGTAGATAGTTTATGCTCGTATCAAGGAGCCTTGATCTGACTTGGACATGCAGAACTTTTAAACTCGTGTCAAGGAGTACTTCATTTGACTCGGACATGTAGACCTTTTAAACTCGTGTCAAGGAGTACTTAATTTGATTTGGACATGTGAACCTTTTAAACTCGTGTCAAGGAGTGTTTCATTTGATTTGGACTTGTAGAACTTTTAAACTCTGGTCAAGGAGTGTTGATTTGAACTTGAATTTGCGTAGGGTGTTGCACTTTGCCCCAAATGAGACTTTTCGTTGTATTGTTCACCAATTTTTCATATCTTCGTCAACTTGAAGGGCATTTGTTTCCTTTTACCTATCCCACCCAAATATTATAGCAGCCACTGGTACTGGCACAATTACGCCCAATATCTCATCCCTAAACATCTCTCTCAGAAGAAGCAGCAGCTCAACTCTGTCAGCTCCGCCGTCGAAATACACGCTTCATTCCGTACACAACGTGGTGGTGGCCAAAGATCAATATATTGGACGCTTAATGAGGCACACCAATAGGATGCCGCCCACCGCCGTTTCCGACAACACATTATAATTAATGCTCCTTGTGACCGCAGCTGCAGGCGGCGACATCACCCTCTAATCCTTCGGCCCATCTGATGCAGGCCGGATGTAGCCGTTCGCCAACTCCCACGGCGGTGGCTCCGGATTTCGAGTTAGGCGCCATTGCATTTTATGCCGATGTTCAACTACTCTGAAAAACTCGATTTCCAAGGGGAAAGTTCGAGCACGTTATAGCTTGGATTGATATTGATGCCACAGCAAACGTAGAACCCACCATCTCTGTATCCGAGTTTTCAACGATATTAATATTTGGGTGAGATTGGTAAAATGATAAAAATTCCCTTCAAGTTGACAGAGATATG
This sequence comes from Erythranthe guttata, assembly GCF_000504015.1. The sequence goes on along the minus strand of NW_012192853.1, from coordinate 873,370 downwards.
AAAATAACGATGAAAAGTACGCCAAAAAGTTCCATTTGTGACAAAGTGCAATTATAACAACATTTTGAAGGGGAAGAAAATCTCATTTTTTTATTTTATTGGGGGAAAGTGCAAAAATTGAAAATCAACATGAGCCGTATGTCTTAAAATCTACAAATATTTACTTTCTTCATTCCAAAATAAATATCATTTTGGGTTGCTGCGTATATATTAAAAAGTCTAATAAATTTACCTAACTTTTAAGTAGAATCTACTACTATTTACTATGCTCATTACAAAATAAATATCATTTTGGGTTGCGACGTATATATTAAAAAATCTAATAAAATTACCTAACTTTTAAATAAAAATAGTTCAACTAAAATATTCATGTCATTAGATTTATTTTATTAGTTCTCTCTCAACTAGTTAAGAGTAAGACTAATAACATCAAAATTGAGAAAATGGTAACTACTACCTCATTGAAATTTCAAAGTGACATATAACATAAAACAAAAAAAATTATATAAGCCATTAGTTAAATTGAAACATAAAGAATATAGTTGAAAGAAGGGATTTATATTCTTGGTAATTTAGTAAAAGACTAAAATACCCTCTAGTATCAAAACCCGGATATATAATTGAAGATCAATGGCAAAACCAATGTACGAATTTGAAATGAATTCAATGTATATTGCTATGTCGATAAGATAACAATTATACAAATTTGAAATGAATTTAGTTGGACCAAACCAGTTTAATCTTTATGTAATAACTTATCACTTACATAAAATTGAGAAAACAAAATGAGTATAATACTCCGATATCCTAGTACCCTAGTGATGGTTCTTGAAGTACAAAAAAAACAAAGTATTAGTGAAACTAAAAGTCAAAAAGTCATGCAAAATAATAAATTGCAACTATAACTCATTTTTAATAATTATAAATCCCATTTAAACGTCCTTTTTACAATATATATATATATATATATATATATATATATATATATATATATATATATATATATATATATATATATATATATATATATATATATATATATATATATATATATATATATATATATATATATATATTCCTAATTTAATCAAAATTTAAGTAATTTCTAAATTTGAGCTCCAAATTCTAGAAATAAAAATCTTGATATGGCAATGGCGATTTCTATTATGAGCTTGTTGCTTGTCATTTTAACGGAATTTTTGTACTTAGTTCATGCACTTAAATTTTACGTCGGTGGGGATGACGATTGGATCCTTAAGCAATCGGAGAACAATATTCACTGGGCTAAACGATATCGCTTTCAGGCCAACGATGAAATTGGTATGTTTGTTATTTTTTTCTCCATTTTTCAATGTGCATGTTTGTCAATGGACAAGATTAATTAATATATATAGGGTTAATAGCATTTTCCCACCTAGACTTTGCCCGTTTTTGCACTTTCCCACCTCAACTAAAAAAAGTTGCACGGCGGCACCCAAACATTCATTTTTGACGCACATAACCACCTGGAGGGAATATTCTGGCGAATCTTTCCACTCTCCGGCGCACGCACGCTGCACATGCCAAATTACATGGGTTTTTTCGTCTTTTCCTTTAGCTTCCTCCTAAATGCCCTAATTCCGCCCTAATTTTCCCTCCATCTCAATTTCTCGCGGTTTCATTTCCCTCCTCTTCACTTCTTCTCCTCTTCTCTCATCTCTTGTCTGCATTTTTTTTTTCTTTTTCTTCTTGTTCTCTCTTCGTTCTTTCGTTCTTTTGTTTACATTCTGGACATGTCACAAAGTAGTGGAGTCCAGGTCAATAATACATGTTACTGTGCAAGAATGGCAATAATGAAGACATCTTGGACCGATTTGAATCCAGGGAGGAGATTCGCTATATGTCCCAAATATAAGGTATGAATTTCTTGTAAATTTCGTCAATGTCAACCTTATTTTGAATCCATGAGGAGATTTGCTGATTTTGAATTCTTATTATGTGTTCTGTTTTTTCCAGCAAATTGGGGGTTGCAAATACTATGTGTGGATTGACCCTCCAATGTGTGACCGATCTCGTAACATAATTCCTGGTTTACTTAGGAACATCAACAAGTACGAAGATGAGTTGAAGAAGTATGGAGTTGAGTTGAAGAAGTGTGAAGATGAGTTGAAGAAGTGTGAAGATGATTTGAAAAAGTGTGAAGAACAACTCATTAAGAAGGGGGCAAGGGAAAAATGGTTGTGGATTGCCTTGACAATTGCAATGTTTTTAGTGTATCTGTTTGTTTAGATGTTTAGAACAAGTATTGATCTTTCTATATTATGTACTTGCCTTCAATTAAGTAGTTGTAATAACTTTTTAACTTTATGTTCTTGTGTAATGGCAATATAGATTTGTAATGAATGTTATTGTATACCTACTGAGTTTTGCATAAGAAAAAAACATAATCATTTAAAAAGTAACTAAGTGCACAAGAAACAGACTATATAGTCTTACCAAAATCCAAAATACTACAAAAAAGTGCAAAGTTTTACCAAAATGCAAAATACATAGTCTTAACAAAATACAAAATACTACAAAATAGTGCAAAGTCTTACCAAAATGCAAAATACGTAGTCTTAACAAAATACAAAATACTACAAAATAGTGCAAAGTCTTACCAAAATGCAAAACAAAGTCTTAGCAAAATGCAATCCCAAAAGATCATTCCCAAAATGCAAAAAGTATTGATCTAAAACGTTCAAAATGTACTGAAATCACAACAATAACAAAGTAAATGGCCACTATTTCTTCTTTGGTGTGTCTTTCCTTGGCCTCAGATTATGTGATGGGGATGAAGGCTGAAGCACAACTTGCTTCTTCCCTTTGCTTGTTTTGGCCACAATTGTTGTTTCCTTCTCTTTTTCCTTCCCCTTTCTTGTATCCGAAAAAATCATTGTTTCATTCTCCTTGCTTGTCTTACCAATAACCTGATTTTTCCCATAAGTTAGAATAAAATAAATTATCACATAAATTAGGAATTTCAAACATGTCTTAAATGCATTACCTTTTCAGAAATCATGGATTTCTTCCCCTTTCTTGACACTGGTAATTTCTTCTTTGTTGAAGGCTCAGCTACACTTTCTTGAGTCTGGTTAATGTGAAAAACAAGCTTCCTCTACATAAATGTAAAAAATCAGAAAAATCAAGAAATCATAAATTAACATAGAAACAGTAGTTTGGCTACAAATCACAAAAGCTAAGTACCTTTCTGTTAATAGCAATACTTGTTTGAACTTCCATATGAGGTTGAAATGTAGTGTGACTTTGTTGTTCTGTCATAGTTTGGCTTTGTTGTTGAGTAACAGTAGCTTGTGTGTTTGACTTCTTTCTCTAGCATTGGAAAGACAATTATAAATGCATTAGTTTACAATTAATTTAATAAAATAATGAATAATTGAAAACTTTGCATATACCTGGCCTTTGTCATTAACTGCACCACTTGCCTTCTTCAAGGGGCAACTTCTTGCATTGTGGTTTTTCTTTTGACATGAACTACATGTCATTATGACACCTTGTCTACCCAAACTCCCAATCATTGTTACTGTTTTGGCAACTGGTGGTGGGATGTCCTTTGGACCATTGATCTCCCCTGGTTGCCTTCTTCTTTTGTGCAGTTTAGGCCTGCCTGGCATCTTCACAATGTCTGGAGGAAGCAAGGGTGGCTTTCCAGATTCAGGCCAAGATTCAAATCCTTCAAGTGTGTCAAGTAAGTGGCTGTACACTCTCATATAGGTGTTCTTCTTATACAAGTCTTCAACATAATCTTCAGGCATTCTTCCCAGATAGTACATGCCTGAAATGGAATGTGCACAAGGAATTCCAGAGAGTTGCCACTTTCTACAACTGCGAGTCTTATCTCCCAAATGCACCTTAAATCTATCACCATAGCAATTCTCAACTTCAAACTGATCCTTACCATTCCAATTAGCTATGAACTCCATTGATTTTTTCTTCAGCTCCTCTATCTGTCTCTGAATGTTAGGACATATGTCACCCTTGTGGCTTGCCATCTTATCCCTCTTCACATGCAGCCTCTTGATCAAGGTCTTTCTGATTGCCTCCAACATATCAATTATTGGTAGACTTCTAGGCCTTAGAATCATTGCATTAAAGCTTTCACACATATTGTTCAAAAGTGAATCACATTTTGAATTTGTATTGAAATAAGCTCTACTCCAATGTGCAGCAGGCCTCTTTGCAAGCCATTTGAAAGCATCTTTATCTTTGGAGGCCAAATCTCTCATCACTCTTTCAAAATCCACCACTCTTGAAGCTCTAGCAGCTTGCCACATAATGTTCTTCAGTGCCAATCCTTTATGTGATACCTTGAAGTTACAGTTCAAGTGCATGACACAAAATCTGTGCTCACTGTTAGGCAGAACTTCCTCCACTGCATCTAATAACCCCTTCTGCTTGTCACTCATGATGGTCCAATGCTGACTCTCCTCAATCTTCAAGTCTTCTTTCAGCAAATTCATAAACCACAGCCAACTTTCTCTCTTTTCCTTTTCTACAACAGCATATGCAAAGGGATACATGCCATTATTTCCATCTATCCCCACTGCACATAGAAGAATCCCACCATATATGGACTTCAAGTGACAACCATCTAAGAAGATGATTGGCCTACACCCATCAAGAAACCCCTGTCTCAATGCATCCCAGCAAATGTAAATTCTTTTGAACTTCAGTTGATCTGTTTCACCACTTCCTTTGATTCTAACAGTGGTCCTAGGACTAGACTTTTTAATTTCCTGAGCATACCTCCATATGAGCCCATACTTCTCAATATTAGACCATGTACTCTTCTCTATTGCCTTTTGCTTTGCTCTGTACAATTGGTGTCTGCTAAATAACAATTTGCAGTCATTTTGAACCACAGTCATCATAGAGTCCAATGGCCATCTTGGATCAGTAACTATTTTGTCTGCATATTTAGTGGCCAACCACCTGGAATTTGCACAAGTCACTTTCTCCTTTCTGTTACATTCATGGACTGCATTGATTGTCTTGATTTGAAAGGTGGATTCACCTCTCATTTGAGAAGCATAGACTAGCCATGGACAACTTGGATGCTTGCATATGGCTTGAATCTTATACTTCTCATTAAGCCTCAGCTTTATGTCCCTACCATTAACTATGGAGTGATGTCTTATGGCATCTCTAAAACTCTGTGCATCATTGAAGCAAACACCAAGCTGAAAGTTAGGATCAACCATGTCTACCTTTGGATTAAAAACTGGAAAGTTGTGGTGTTTCCATTGATCTTTCTTGGCAGTTTCATCAATCTCATCTTCTGCCACTTTCTCTTTCCCCTTGTTTAATCTCCTAGACCTTCTAGGTTCTTCAGCCTCTTCATCTGACCTAAGTCCACCCCACTCTACCCCATGATCAACATTGTTATCATATTGAAAATCATCATCAGATGCAAAAAAATCACTATCAACCAAAAAGTCAGAGTGCTCTGAATCATCTCCAACTGACTGAACATCACTTCCACCACTTTCATTATCATCAAACAAACCATCATTATCACCAAAAATGTCAGTCATATGATTCACATACATATTACTACCAAGAACCTCAAATTCAGGCACATCACACTCAGACACATCATTAAACTCATCAACTTCATCAACATCACCCACATACCCTACTGCTTCATCTACATATGGAAGATTATCTAAATCAAATGAATCAGGTTGACTTTTTTCAGTTTCATCTTCTATTACTTGTACGTGCTTCACATAAATTGTAGTGGCTCTGTCTTTGTCAAGATAGTTCACTAATTCCAAAGCATCATTATCATTCTCCATTAAATAAAGAACACTACAATCTTGTATTGCACTTCTACTGTGATAGAAATCTTCCCAATCATCCAATTTTAATTCCCTTGCCATTTCAGTTATTTCAGTCATTGACATTTCATCATAACAACAGTAGTCAAAATAACTAACTTTCCCACCCACATAACAGATCTTACCTAAATCCATAATTTTTCCAGAATGGTGCATTACTATTGTGATATAATCACTATTGCGGCCTGCCAAAAAATATATAAAACAAATTTTCAGAACATGTGAATCTAATAAAAAACTGTATGATGTGGTAATAAGGACAAAAAATTAGAACGTGCTAAAATCGAAGTGGGAGACTAAAATGTGGTCCAATTATGTATTTTAAGCTAGCATAAACATATGGGAGACAAGAAAATCAATGTGGTCCACACAATACAGAAATATACTATAAATAAACAAAGAAATCACTATAGTATATTATAAACAAATCCAAGAACACCCATGTGCAACCACATTGAATACATAAAACAACTATTTACATAAAAAAAAACAAATAATATGAATTTTAAGAACGCATACCATATTCTGGAGCATTTTTTCGAAAATCGTCCAAGTCATTGCCCTCTCTTAACTTCCAAGTCATGATAGAGTTACGAAGATCTTCAGATTATTGCAATTTATCGTCGATAATGTTACCCCTAGATTGACATAGAAAAGGGGATTTTTGTGAAGGTGTGAAATTGAATTGAAATGGGGGAAGTCAACGACTGCTGGGCATTTAGGAGGAAGCTAAAGGAAAAGACGAAAAAACCCATGTAATTTGGCATGTGCAGCGTGCGTGCGCCGGAGAGTGGAAAGATTCGCCAGAATATTCCCTCCAGGTGGTTATGTGCGTCAAAAATGAATGTTTGGGTGCCGCCGTGCAACTTTTTTTAGTTGAGGTGGGAAAGTGCAAAAACGGGCAAAGTCTAGGTGGGAAAATGCTATTAACCCTAATATATATTTATTTATTTAATATTTGCAATATGGTTGTAAATAATATGCAGTATTCAAGTACAAGAAAGGGCTTGATTCAATACTTTTTGTAAATAAAAATGCCTATTAAAAATGCAGCAAAGAAAATCCAATATATTGAAAGATGGTGTCTACAAATTCAAGTTTGAAAAATCAAGTCTTTTTTTTTCTTAATTAGTGGCCATAACCAAAACTATGAGAAGGGCAAAAGTTCATCTTCGTCGTTCTTTTCGATCGCCACCGTAACACCACCAACAATGCTCCATCACCGCCACCGAAGACACCCTTGAAACCCCCGTGCTCCTCCCCTTCTCCATCACCTTCTCCATCTATGAACAAACCTCCAACCCCAACTCCGATTACTCATTGTAGACGCATAAAATTAATTAATTGGTTAATTAAATTAGCCAATTAAATTGTGTCTAAATTAAATTATATCTTGTCTTGCAAGACAAGTCATGGAGATAAATATCTAATAATCCTATTGTCCAATAATTAATTGATATATATCTCCATCACTTGTCTTGCAAGACAAGATGTAATTTAATTTAGACACAATTTAATTGGCCAACTTAAATAAACAATTAATTAAGTCTTTGCGTCTAAAAATGCCCCCTCGAGACTTGTTCACGGACAATGCGTCTTGGAGTGAATGAGTCTCGTTAATCGCTTAACTTCAATTGCAACTTGATCTAGCAAAGTACATACATCTTTCGAAAGAGTGACTGAATTTAGAGAGGTTCTAAGTTGCCTATGTACATTATAAAGGGATAAAGTCATAACGTAGTTCAAAATATATCCTTTTGAGAAATGTCGTGCACAGTTTGTACTCGTGTGGACTAGGAGAAAAATATGTAGTTTAAGCTCGCGCTGAAGGAGCATTTGACTTAAATTTGTAGATAGTTTATGCTCTTATCAAGGAGTTTTGACTTGATTTGGATATGTAGATAATTTATGCTTGTATCAAGGAGCCTTGACTTCATTTGAATATGTAAATAGTTTATGCTTGTATGAAGGAGCCTTAATTTGGATTTGGACATATAGAATGTTTATGCTCGTATCGAGGAGCATTGACTTGATATTGATATATAGATAGTTTATGCTCGTATCGAGGACCCTTGACTTGACTTGGATAAGTAGATAGTTTATGCTCGTATCAAGGAACCTTGATTTGATTTGGATATATAGATGGTTTATGTCCGTATCAAGGAGCCTTGGTTTGGTTTGGATATGTAGATAGTTTATGCTCGTATCAAGGAGCCTTGATTTGACTTGGACATGCAGACCTTTTAAACTCGTGTCAATGAGTAATTAATTTGATTTGGACATGTGAACCTTTTAAACTCGTGTCAAGGAGTGCTTTATTTGATTTGGACTTGTAGACCTTTTAAACTCGTGTCAAGGAGTGTTTCATTTGATTTGGACTTGTAGACTGTTAAACTCGTGTCAAGGAGTGTTGATTTGAACCTGAATTTGCGTAGGGTGTTGCTTCTTCCAAATACTTGCCCCCCATCCTCATGATCTTCTTGTTCTTCTTCAATATGTTCTTCTTTGAGCTGGTACGACTTTTGGAATGAATGTTCTTCGACTCCATTTGCAGTTATGCTCAATTCCATATCATGTGCTCGAGTAGCCAAGTCCTCAAACGTTTTAGGTTGAATTCCTTGAAGGATGTATCGAATTCCCCATTGCATTCCTTAGATGCACAGTTCAATAGATGATGTCTCAGGCAGTCGATCCTTGCAATTATGGCTTAAATTTCTCCACCGAATGATGTAGTCGATGACAGGTTCCTTCTTCCATTGGCGGGAATTGGTGAGCTCAATCATGCTGACTGTTCTCCGCGTGCTGTAAAAGCGGTTGAGAAATTCTTCATCTAAGTGCCTCCAACTATCGATAGAGTTTGCCCCCAAATCAATGTACCAATCAAACGCGTTGTTTTTGAGCGATCGGACGAAATGCTTGACGAGGTGATCCCCATAGTTCCCCGCATCATTGCAAGTCTCAACGAAGTGTGCCGTATGTTGCTTGGGGTTGCCTTTGCCGTCAAATTGTTGAAACTTCGGATGTATATAGCCCATCGGCATCTTTAGATGATCAATCATTTGTGTCTATGGCTTGACATAGGTTGATGGTGACTTCGAGCTTCCTTCCATTCTATGATAGTTCCACTGATCATCGTCATCACTTGATCTACATGAATCAACCCTTCTGGAGAAACTTGAAGTTTTTTAGATGGAGCCTTCTCGTTTTCTACTGGTTGTTGCTTTGTGGATGTCTCGACTTCGTCTTGAGCCTCTATCTGATTATCCACAACTTGTCTAACATCGGTTTTGTCCATCTTGGTGATCAACTTGACAATTTGAGAATCTCGTTGTTGAACATGCTTTGTGAGTCCCTCAATGGCCTTTGTTAAACATGCAATTTGCTCTTCCATGGTTGTAGCGTTCGTTTTCATGACGGATGCCACGTCTGAGTAGCTTGATGTTGAAAGAAGCGTGGGCTGTGAAATCTCTCGTTCTAAACCTTCCACATCTGCACTTGTGTTGAAAAGAGGTGGTAAGCGTTTCTCAATGATTTGGGGCGTCGAGCTAGTCTCGCAGGATGCTTGTAGCTTCTTGGTCATACTCTTTGTAGCTACGCCCACACTTGATGAATCTGAAGTAACAATCTTCATTGCGAACGTAGAACAATCACTGCAACGCTTCCAGGATCTTCGAGAGAGAGAAGAGATGAAAGGTAGAGATTACCCACCGGGCGTGCCAAAATTTGTAGCAACAAATTCTTATCTGCGAATTTAACAAACAAGAAAAACTTGCACAAAGATAATTTATTGAGTTAAAAGAAAATATTGCTGATTACAAATTGTAATTTAATCCTCTGATTCTTCTCTCAAGAACAATATATATTGACTTTGAATTTCGGAGTCGGGTCGTTGACTTGATCTTCTCCGGAATTGATTTTTAATTTGAATAACGTTTTTAGAGGGTCTTGCGACTTGAATCTCTGATAGAACGCTGAACTTTTACGAGTTTTGACTTGAATATCTTGCAGTTTTGAATGCCCTGGGCGAACACGACAAAATGTGCTCCTAATAAAATAAATTAACGAAAAAGAGTACCCGATCGTTTATCATTACAAAAAACAGAAAAAGAAAAGGTTCATCTACCAACTATTTATCTTCTATAAACTAAAATTTTATAGCCGAAGAGCCACCATTTTGTCCTTCAAGTAGCCAATTACCTACAAGAATAAACCAGTAGTTAGATCATAGAAGATGTCTTCGAGTTGCACATTTAGAGGCAAAATCATCAATTATATCATCATATTGAATATTTTCCAACATATCTTTTTCAATAGATAAAATTGCTAACGCATTCATTCTACTTTGGGTCATTGTGGTACGCAAGTAGAATTTTAATAGTTTCAATTTTGAAAAGCTTCTCTCGGCAGATGCTACAGTTACGGGTATCGTTAACAATATTCTATAAGCAATCATGACATGCAGAAACATATCCATCTTTTTTACGAACTCTAATATTTGAATAGCGGCCCATGGCTTACTTGTATCATATGATTCATTTCGTAACATCACTCGTAACACTTCTAATTCTGAACATAAACATTTTGCATCAATATCAGAAGCATCACCATGTTTCAAAGCATTTTCAAGTTTCACACAAGCATTCATCAAATCACCATCATCCAATGAAATCAATTTCGTAACATCAAATAAGAAATCAAATATAGATTCAAAGTACTGCAATTGTTCAAACCTGCTCTTCAATTGACCTATAGCAATATCTACAATAAAAAGAAAATAATTAATTCTAAAAGATTTTTCGGCAGATTGATTTTCTCTTTCATTATTAGAAATTTCATCGAAGTTTCTTTTTCTACAAATTTTACGTTTCTCATGAAAAAAAAAGGTTCAACTTCTAGTTCGTAAGCTATGTCTTTTGCCTCAATTATGGCAGAAGCAAACCCGTTTTCTCTATATAAATCAAAAAATGAAAGAAGTCCGGCCAACTGTTTTATAGCAATGTCAAGACGCATGTTCTCGGATTGTAATTTTTTGCTGACTAAGTTAATTTTATGCAAAATATCATGCCAAATCACCAAACTTAAAATAAATTCAAAACTTGAAAGTTCACCGGATGCTAAAGTTTCTGCATCTCTACTTAATTTCGCATCCTCACTGATTTCTACCAACTTAAACAAAGCTTCTCTAATTTTAGAAGCTTGAGTTTTTATTGCTTTTACAGATTCAATAAGACTTTCCCATCTTGTTGTAGACAGTGATTTCAAAGTTAATTCATCAAGATACTCAAGCAAAACATTCCATCTCTTTGTAGAATTAGCAAATACGTTGTATATGCATTGACATGCTCCAAAAAATGATTTTGCTCTAACACAAGAATTTGCCATATCACAAACAACTAAATTGAGACAATAAGAACCACATGGCATATAAAATGCTCTAGAATTAATATCAAGCAATCTTTTTTGCACACCCTGATGTTTACCTTTCATATTAGAGCCATTATCATAGCCTTGCCCCGTCACATTATCAATATCAAGTTCTAAAGATTGTAAAATAACTTGCAGTTCATTGAAAAGTCCCAAACCAGTTGTATCTTCAACATTCAAAAACTCTAAAAAATATTCTTCAATTTTAATTGGAGAATTTGAAATGTCTACACATCTTATTATAAGAGTCATTTGTTCTTTGTGACTTGCATCCGGTGTACAATCAATCAAGAATTACCGAAAAATACTTTGCCTCTTTAATTTTTTTAATTATTGCTTCTTTGAATTTTGAGGCTAAGCAACACATGAACTCATTTTGAATCTTATGACTAAGAAAATGATAATGATTTTTTTTTTCTCGAATTAGTCGAAAATGTTCTTGCATTATAGGATCAAATTCCGCAATCATTTCAAGTATGCCCAAAAAATTGCCATTGCCATCTTCGTAAATTTTTTCATGTGTACCACGAAATGCCAAATTATGCGTAGCAAGACATTTAACAACGGCAATTATTCTCAACATAACATGCTTCCAATGTTTTGTATTGCTTTTAATTTGTTCTTGTAATTCTTTATCAATTGTGCTATTTTTGTTCAATCTCATTTGTAGTTCAACACAAGCTCTTAAATTAGTAAGGTGCTCTACGCTATTTTCATGTTGTTTTAACTTGGCACCTAAATGTTTCCAATCATTCACTCCATCGGTTGCTAAAGTACTTTTGGTGTTCATAACTTTAAACAACTTACAACAAAAACAAAAAACTTTATCTAACTCCTTTGAGTAGACCAACCATTTTCTATCGCGAGTCTCACCATTTGGTAACATTTGAACATAATATGTATAGGAAAAACATCTAGATTCTTTATCCATGGGAAACTTGAAATTTTCATCTCTTTTAGGACCATTTTCTACAAGCAAATCTCTCATTTTTGTATCTAGACCATCCCAAGTTCTTGGGTCATAAATATTCAAAAGATAACCTGGTTCTTCATTCACATCATTTTCATTCTCATTAACATCTTCATTATAATTATTTTCATTTTCTAAAAGTTCTTCATTCACATCATTTTCACTCTCAAAAAATTCTTCACTCAAATTATTTTCATTCTCTAGATTATGAGTTGAATTTTCTACCGTGACATTGAACTTCTTACTCCAAAGTTTTTTAATTGAATCTCTTAAACGTTTATCCTCCTCTTCTTCGTTTTTCTTTTTTTCTCGTTTTTGACATCCAGAGAGTTGTTTCATGATTATAATATATGATTCAATAAATTTATTGCAACAAGCAAGCCAATAACGCCCAAACAACAACCAAGTTCAAAGAAAAAAAAAACTAAAAAAAAAAAAAGAAAATTCAACAGTTAACAAAGAAGGATAAAACCTGATATTAGCAAATTCTTCTCAATAATCTTGACCCACGTTATGCCCTTGGAGGAGTTGAAAGTATGTTGGAATTGGACACTTATATTGCTCAAGAATCAAGATTAATGGAGAAATTGAAGAAGCCCTATGCAGAAGCCCTAAGCAGGAAAGAAAAGGAAATTAATTTGGGTCTCTAACCAGTAAACCCTTCAACGTCTCTTTCTCTTTTTTATTTTTTTTATTTTTTAATTTTTTTCTTGCTTTGGGCTGAAATTTGGGCTGAAATCAATTTTGGGCCCCTCCTCTATTTCGAACTTCAAAATTGTTTAGGCATGTATATATAAAAATAAATAAAAATTGGGCCCCCCAGGAGAATGGGCCCCGGGTAGCTACCCCACTTGCATTGCACCAAGGTCAGCCCTGTAGGGAGGGTCCCTATTTATAGTGGTATAATAAGAGTCCTACATAAAGTCTTCTTGATGACGTGGCGCGATTTGATTGACTCTCTTTATATTGATATTTATCTCTTATAACTTGAAAGAGAAGAAATAATCCTATTGACCAATAATTAATTGATATTTATCTCCATGACTTGTCTTGCAAGACAAGATATAATTTAATTTCGACACAATTAATGGCTAATTTAATTAACCAATTAATTAATTTTATGCGTCTACACTCATCACTCACCAACTCTTTCATCTGCAGCTAAATCTCCCACCTACGCACCACCGGTTCATTCACCATCTCCATCCCCGGTGGCCCCAACACCCATTACTCACCATTCGCCAGATGCTAAATTTCCCACCCACCACGCGCCGTCGGTCAAGCCACCATCTCATTCTCCATCCCCATCTTCAGCGGCCCCAACACCAATTACTCACTGAAAGACTTTTATTTAATTTTATGCGGAAAACCTTAATCACAGAATCTTGAAATCAAATTCATCTTAAGAATATAATCACGTAATAGAGATTATCGACATACCGTTCGCCATGGATTTCGATAGAGACGATGAACGATCTACAAGCCGAGCCTAGCCAGGCCTCCTTCGAATCTCTTTTATTCGTAGCACACCTTCTTCTCTCTATCTCTCTAATATCACAACTCACTAAGTGTTATGTAAGTGATGGAATTCTCAATTGCGTCTGATGGTTGAGGAGAAGAGTTGTGGCTGCTTTTATAGACGAGAGAAGAGGGCCACGATTCTTTGTAACGGCAGAAGACAAATCCCACCCATCATGGTATTTTATTGTCTTATTACGTTACAAAGTAAATACCATAAATCACCTTAATACCATAATTTGAATTACCCACAATTTAATTAATTGAAAATAAAGATTAGTGGACCAAAAAATAAAACGTTAAAAAATGTAAAACTAACACTCACCACTCACTAAGCCCTTCACCAGCAGCTAAATCTCCCACTCACGCGCTGCCGATCAAGCCACCTTCTCATTCGCCATCGCCTTCTCCGGCAGCCCCAGCCCCAATTACTCACCACTCACCGAACCTTTCCCCAGCAGCCAAAACCACTTTACACGTGCCGACGACCCAACCACATTCTAATTTCCCAGCCCCTTCTCCGGCGGCCAAATCTATTACACATGTTCCACCATCTCGCTCGCCATCACCATCTTTGCACAAACATTCGCCATCACCGTCTACTAAAGCTAAATCGCCATAGAAACACAACGGCGCACCTCAGCCGGACCTGCAGCATAACCACTCTGCTTCGGCTCCAAATTCAGCTCGCTTTGTTTAAGTTTCTAGCTGGTTAATTTATTCACCAGTTCAATTTTTTTCTTTTTGTGTTGCATTTTTTTGGATTTTGTGTATTGCTTTTGTAATTCTTGCTTCAGTTCATGTAATTAAAATTCCCTCTACTCTATCGCAATTTTATTTTATTTTTTCGAAAAAATATTGCAATTATTGCAATTTAAGTAATTTGAATATCTATTTTAATTTACATATTGAGTTTCACCTTTGATTACGTGCTAATTTTATAATTTGTTTTTATTACCACCGAAGATAAATGATAAAGTGTCTATTTGTTCTAATATTTGGAGTGATCATTCTTATCGTGACTACATGGTGTGACGTGTTATTCAATTCGAGAAGAAAAAAAAAATACAGTCGATTTTCCTGTTGTGAATAATGTTCGTTGAAATTGATCAAGTACTCCTAGCGTTTTAGATTCATATTTATTAACACAAAAATTCTTTTATGTTTCATTTGATAATGCAAATGTCAATTCGGATTCAATCCCTGCTCCAATAGATACATGTATCGACATATATTTATGAAAATATATCATGTGTTATTGTATAAGGATTATTTCACTAACCCCTTTCATATGCATTGTGCAATTAAGGTGAGTCCATATTTTTTTCTCTTTTTAAGAAAAATTCAAAAGATTTTTAATCACCATAAATAATATAATTTAATTATTTTAATACCATTATACCCTTTCACACTATATTTATTCCACGATCTCTTTCTCTTTCTCGCTTATTTTCTCTTCGCCGCCCAACTTATCTGTCTTTCGTTTTTCTTTTCGTTTTGTTGTTTCGACTCACCCCTGCAAATTCTCTTCTCCGTCTCGCCTCCACTGCAATTTTCAGATGGATTTGACTGTAGAAGACGATATCCACAACTCATATATCCCTTTCGTATCTCTCTTGTCAAATCAAAACCGTCGTGAGGGGGTTCAATCCCAGCAATATCAGCCTTCTCTCACCATTACACAACTTAATATTAAGAAGGTAACAATTATAAGATTATTTTTTGGGTCAATGATTATCAATTTGTTCTTTTGTTCTC
Organism: Erythranthe guttata; assembly: GCF_000504015.1. Next base: position 857,821 of record NW_012192853.1, on the reverse strand, counting down.
TTTTATGTATTTGGTTCAATTAAGTCATACGATTGGATATAGTTTTTTTTTTTTTTTATCTTGAGAAGGGATATGTTGGATTTGATTGATGTTTTATTGTTTGATTGTTTTAAATAATTTATATAATTATTTGTTCATTTTTTTTAACAATCTTATTGGAGATATTAATATTTAATGATACATTTCACTAATAGCTTAAGTTTTTGGTTGAGATGGTCATTCAACATGGTATCAGACCAAATGAAAGGTCATGAGTTCGAATCTCACAGCCACCCATTTATTTTAAGTGCAAGGCTTCAAATGTAATTCGCCTGCACTTGAGGGGGCGTATTGAAGATATTAATATTTAATGATTACTGGTTTTTTTTCTTCTATATTTATTCTGAAATATCTCTCCCTCTCTCAATAACAATAAAGCAATTGAGTTTTGAAATGAGTTTTTTGGTGATCTTTAACTTGATATGCCGTGGGATTTTATCAATATTAAAAATGTTATTGTGATTCATAGTTACGTCTCTTGATTTATAATTTTAAAAAAAATTATACAACTCTTGTGGACGAAAAAATGATATATTTTTGCCCATATGCAGGTCTTGGTTACACACACTCATCGAACGAATATATATTGTTGGCATCGTAATCTAATACATGATTAATGAATTTTTTTTTTGATAATTACATGATTAATGAATTTGGTATAGTTTAATAGTGGATTTTGATAGTTACATAGTTAATTACATTAATTTGGTTGGGGAGTAAGTTAATTTTCTGCAGGATTTTGATAACTTTGTAGTGGATTTCAATAAATGGATTTCGAAACTATATAGTCAATTTCGATAACTATATAGAGGATTTCGATAACTTTATAGTGAATTTCGATAACCATATAGTGGATTTTGATAACATTTGAGTGGATTTTAAGTTGCTTTGAAAAGGGATGTTTTGAATGAATTGAATTGACATGTCTTTGATTTCTTTTTCTTTGTTACCGTTTATTGACAAGAGGAGCGATGTCGGTGGGAGGGATGTTAGATAATGCGACAAGGTTAAGGGTGTTTTGTGTAAATGGGGAAAAAAGGTTGCAAAGGCCACTAAGAAGACTAGAGACTTGGCTGGAAACCTGTGGCACCACTGTGAGTTTCACGGGAGAGGTGTTTTAATTGAACACGTGTTTTTGGCGTGCGTAAATGACATTGAAGTGGTGGTGTTCCCGTAGTACATCTCTCGGAATGACGTCTTGCGGGCCTTTTTGGTGGTGGTGGTATTGCACTTATTCGTGAACAAAATAGCGGATTTATGTTCCGAATAGTGGATTTACGAATAGTGGATTTGCGACTTTATTTTGTTGTTTATTTTTTGAGTTGTGTTAGTAGTAGTGACTTACGTTCCGTCGTAATGGATTACGTACGTTTTTAGCGGATTTTGATAAGTTTGTTGGGGATTATGTTAATATTAAAGTGGATCACGCTAATTTCACAGTGAATTTTATGGTAATTTTATAGAGGTTTTCAAAAATTTATAGTAGTTTTCGATGAGTATATAGCGAATTTTAATTTTCACAATCCTGGTGGAAAAAAAAGTTAATTAAAAAAATTGAATACAAAAACATAAAATAAGTAAATCAATAGGGAGTTAAAATTATATTTTTTTTAAACCTAGTGAAAAGAATAAAAAAATAAATAAAATTACGATTGTATTTTAAAAACAAAATTGAAATAAAAAATAAAAACCATATTTTTTCTGAAAATAATCGAAAAGAAAGAATGAAAAATAAAAAAAACCAAATGACGTAACGTGAGATTTGTGGGAGTAATTTTAGAGAGAGAGTATAATAGGGGCATTTTAGATAGTTTAGGTTGGAAGGGTTTATGTCAAATTTGAATTAAAAATTGTATTTATCATAATATATAAAATTTCACTGAGGGGGTTTTGTCATATAGCCCCATTTTCTAACCTGCCTTTGTACCATTTCGCAAATCCATCTCTAAAAAGGATATTTCTAGCTGCAAAGCTATTTGTTGCAATCTTCAATTCTTTTAGAGAAAATGTTCTAGCTTCTGCATGCAAGCGCCCATCTCATCAGCTATTATAATAGAAAGCAAGTACTGTAACAAGTATGAAAAAAATTAAACATATTGAATTATAATTCATGAAAATAGTGTTGGATATATTTTGCGGAAGTATGTGAACAATATTAACAAGGAAATAATTGAGGAGTACGTATCTCCTACATATTTTACTTTTGCTAATACATGTTGAATTACAAATACAATCTTACACCTATTTATACTAATTTAGGCATAAGTAGTACATGCATCATATTAAATATATTCATCATGTATCTAAGTATTCATGTATTTGCTTATTCATGTATCCTATCATACATTGTACATGCATGTGGATACACTTCTAGAAAGTGCATTAATTCCAACAAATAGTAGATAAATTACGAACCTCGAGAGACAGATGGCGGGTTATAAAGTGGCAGCGGAGCTGGTGGAGTTATAGATGTAGCTGCTGCCCCATCTGTTACTACTAGAAATTATTGAAAAAATAATATTCAAGATTTAATACAATCAAAGATCTCTACTTTACAATTCGGAATTTTTCGGAATTCTTTTATAAAACCATTATATTTACTATATGTATCCACATCCTTGGCAAACACAACCAAATAAGCTGAAATGGCTGAAGAAAGGAGGATAGAAAAACGATAGAAAACTTATCTATTATTAAGATGGATAAATAAAATACGAGATGAGCACAAACAACGGCTTTACAAGGAAGAAGAAGCAAAGAAGAAGAAAAAGAAAAATAAGAGATTTTTTGTTTAGATGGAATTGTTTGAAGGAGAATCGTTGTCCCTTCAAACAGAGAAAAGAAGAACACTTCAGTGTTTCTTTTTTTAGGGACTATTAGCCATAACCCCCTCTAGTGTTTTTTTAATAAGAGGCGATCCAGCCATATTTTCAGTATTAGTAGAAAACCCACTATTTTAATGATTCCCAAAAATAGCCTTCTGAAGACACACATCACAAAATCCGGAAATTTGAGATCCCTACAATCGTGTGTGATTGATTATATCCCAAAAAAAGATTCCTACAATCGTGTGTGATTGATTATATCCCAAAAAAATTGCTTTCCAAATCTTTCCATAAACTGCCATCTGCAAACTATAATTTTTTTTATATAATTTAAATAAATTTAAATTTTCGTTTTCTTTTATTATTTTATTTAAAAACTAACAATAATAGTTTTAAAAAAATATTTTTCTTTTAATTTTTTATTTAAAAAATATTTTAATTTTTTATTTTATTTTTTTAATTTCAGTTTTTTTGTTAATCAACTATAAAGATTCCTAAACCAACGACCTACCTAGTTGATGATTTGTTAGTGATTGTCGTCGTGGGAGTTCTGATTGTTCTTCTACTTGAGATCGGCCTACATAGAAGGGAGAGAAAGAGAGAAAGCGAGAGAGGAGAGAGATGAAAGATAAAGAGAGAGATCCATATTAATTCAACCGAGAATTTTGTGATTAGTTATATGACGTAAATTATAGTTCAGGGCTAAATTAGTCATACCGTGAACATTGTTACAAAATATTAATTTTATTTAATAAATAAGGGGTTATCACTAATAAATTTAAAGGAGGTGGATCCACCCTAATATACGTTAATGTATTGGGGGGTTCTCACTAATAATCCCCTTTTTTTAATCTTACATCAGGGTTTGAATTCTGGACTTTGTTAAAGTAAATTTAATGGGCTCACTAAAATTAGTGGACTTTGCTAGAGTAGAGTTAATATGAAAGATTTTGCCCAACACCCAAGTAGTAATCGGGAAACATAATGCATAATATAATAAAATATACTATATAATAATTAATACATAGTAACAATTTTCGGAAAAAATCGGAATTATTCGAAAATATTTCGGAAATTTCAGAATTATTTTGGATCGGAATTCGGAAATTCCGAATATTTTTTATGTAATTCCGATTCCGATCCGATTTTTTTCGGAAAATTCGGAAATCGGACAACAAAAAATTGTTCCAAAATCGAAAATATTCGGATCGGAACCAGCGGAAATCGGAAATTTCGTTCCGATTTCCACCCCTAGTTAGAGCAACTCCAATGGGAGATATCAATATGAAGCATTAAACATTCATTTGATACTTGATATAATACTTGGATACTTCTAGAAAAAAATTCACATGAACCACAAGTATCAAATAGATTATCAAATTTTAAATATATGAATAATTATATTTTAAAATGTCACGTGTTAAATAGTGATAGGTTAGTGGGGTGGTTATATTTTTGATATCTCATTTTCCAAGGAGTTTTTTTGCACCTCGTGGTGGTTGAGTATCAAAAATATATTATCACTTTAATGCCTCAATTGGAGGAGGATTTTTTAATTTTAGAGTATCAAAGTGGTAGTTTTTTAGTTTGATACTTCATTTAGTTCCTCCGTTGGATTTGCTCTTAGTAGGTTAAATGCGGTGATTTTTTTTGGGGCCTCTTTAAGAAAACCCTCTCATTATTTCTTTTAATGGAGACAAGCCCAAAATATTTCTCTCTATTTGAGAAAATCCCACACCCATTTCCAACCATTATTTTTTCCAATTTAGTCCCCATTCGCCTCATTATCATTGCGTCACGCGCTGGTCATCAGCGATATATTTTTTTTAACTTTTATTTTTTTTCTGTATCAGTTTTATTAATCGACTATGAAGCATAGTCGATTAAGGTAAATCGACTATGAAGCGGTAAATCGACTATGAAGCATAGTCGATTAAGGAAATTCTTTAATTTTTTTAATTTTTTTTTCTATATCAGGTTTATTATTGACTATGACGAAGCATAGTCGATTAAGAATCTGCTACTAAAAATAACAAATCACAACTGCAAAAAAATGTAAAATCAACTATATTTTGAAAAAAACAAAAATTATACAAACATTATAATTGATTTATACAATTGGAATCAATAAACAAAAAATCCATAAACAAATAAAAAAATGGAGTCGATCAACCTTAATCGACTACCAGAGCATACTCGATTAGCTTAATCGACTATTGAACATATACATAGTCGATTAAGGTTCCAGCCTGCGCGAATTTCTCTACACGCGTCGTCCTCCGCCAAATCCACCAAAAAACCCTAAATCTGCCTCCCAATCATCACCACACCGCCGCCACACCACACTATTCAACCAATCCCTAACACGAATAAATTAAATAATTCATACAAAAAAACACAAATTAGCATTTCAATGTTCACAAAAAAAAAATCATAGACGATTCAAGGTATTTGTCAACCATTGTTGGTCATACCATAAACAATTTATGAACACATGACAAAAAAAAAAAAAGCAAATACCTTCATCAACATCAATTGCAACAGTAATTTTCTCATGCCTCATCCTCGTAGGCGTCAACCCATTGTGTCCTCGACGACGAGCGCCAGTCATCAGCTTCAACATCGTGGGTGGAAACCCCCGCCGCCAACTACAGATCCGTTACCACCCTTCATGCGGCGGCGGGAGGCCGCGACAAACACTCTTCCACCATCACCACCTTCGGTCGACGTCTTGCTTTTCCTGCGAATTTCGGTCGAGAAGAGAAGATGAGAAAACGTGAAAATGAGACTTAATATTAATAAGGGTGGCTTGGAAATTACTAAAATAGCATTGGTGGGATATTAGCTAAGGGGGTTTTCTCTAATTATATTTGGAAGAGAGTGTTTCCTACACTTATTTTCCAAGATGAGGGGGTTCTTGCTAATTATCCCTTTTCTTTTTTGAGTCAATTTTTCAGCTATTCGGTCAACATAGTGTTGGTATAATTAATAACAACCTGCGTAAACGAAAAATACTTACTTGTTTGTCGAAAAGAGGAATTGTGAAAACCACAAAGAACGATGGAGGCTTGCCGAAGCAATTCCCTTAAGCCGATATTTCCGGGCTGTCAACGGCGCACAGTCTCTTTCCGGTAGTCTCCCAAGGTACAACGATAGGTTGTCGAATATTTGAACGAATATTCGACCCACGGCGAACTTGAACAACGAACGAAACTTTGACGAAGAGAAAGAAGAATATGAAGAACTATCTCGTAGTTGCCGATTAAGTTCAGTACAGAATTGGCCAGGTTCTGCCTTTATTTATAGGTTGTAGAGATCCATTCACAGAGGGATGCAATGGTTGGAAGAAGAAGCAAAGAGATGTGTCTGTTCTTTTTACCGAGTACAAAAAACGTAGGAACATTAATTGGTCATGGTCAATTAATTAAATATTTGGTTTGGGCCAAATATTTTATTATTTAAATTTTGGGTCAACTAATTTGACTAATTACTAAATGTCCCCAAAAGTAATATTTGTGGACACCTAAACCCATATGAGTCCTATCACTCGATCACATCGAGCGCACATCTTTTGAACTGTAACCATTTAATCAAGACAATTTACTTCATGATTATGATCAAGTAAATAAATGAAATTAATCTTTTCATAATTTAATTAATATTACTCAATATTAATTATTGGAAATCATGAAAATTCCAAAAATCCCCCACATGAATAAAATTGTTCTTCCAATCTTATCGCATAAGATCTATTTGTCAAGATTCCTTACTGAATAGTACAACATCGGAATAGGTGAAATGTTTCATCTTGAACCTTCCCTAGTTAAAGCTTATCGGATTTACTTAGCCAATCGGTGAATTATTTCATCTTGAACCGTCGGCTGTTTGTGTAAACCAAGACAATAAACTTAACACCATACTAAACGAACTTGTTCAAGTTCTCGGTTGTGTTCGTTTTGGCCGTGAACATCCTCGGGTTCTGCGAGTGATTTAGAGAATTCCAGCCTTTAAGAATTCTCAACGAGCTGACCCAGCTCACACTAACATAGGTGACCGCATCTATAAAGAGTATCCTACTACACCCCACTTGTAATTTACAAGATATAGACGTCATTAAAAGCAATAGCTTAACCTTTTTGAACGTCGTAGGTTGCACTTATTGCATCATAGGAATAAGATGCAGATAAAACTCCTAAGTGCTCCATTCATTTAAGTTACACACAACTGGTTGTCCTATTGAACTTGGTCCGTGGGATCTCCAGTCGCCAAGTTAGGTTTCCGTATAAGGTAACTTAGTTATTTAGGCTTTAAACTTATTCCCCTCGACGCACATTTAACTCTCTCGCTAGATAAACCTTTATTAAATGGATCCGCTAGGTTATCTTTGGATTTCACAAAATCAATGGAAATTATTCCATTAGAGATTAAATGTCTCACGGTATTGTGTCTACGACGAATATGTCAAGACTTACCTTATTAAAAAGTATGAGAGCAATTGTTAATTGATTATTTCTAATATGAATATCCAATTACATTGGCTCGCAATTTCCTTCAAAATATATTAACTCGTGGTCGAACGCCCCCACATTTTCAAATATTTATAATCAATTTTGAAGTTTTCCTAACTCACAAGGAATTATATTATTTTTGACATAAAGAGAGCTCCCCCACAGTTTCTCCGATACATTCGGATTCATACAATCATAGATGAAATATTTTTCCTATTGACTCAAAATCGCATAAGACGATGTGATTTGGCTCTAGATATTTTAAGCTCTTCTTAATTCAATTTGTTTCGCAAACTTTGCCTCAACGCAAATTTCATATTTATATTTTGGGTAAATTCCACTTTACCCCCTCGTACTCTGCCCGAGAATCACTTTACCCCCTTGTACTCTCAATTTCATCAATTTACCCCCTTGTACTTGTACGAATTCCCAATACAGCCCACTCCTTCAACTTTTGTCAATTTTGACTCTGACGCCGTTTGGTCAACTCTGTAAATTACAAAATTGCTACTGCCTATAACGCGTCGTTTCTTCTCCGTCAATATTGTCGTTTCTTCTTCTCCCACCACTTCCCCTTCCATGATATCCCCAAATTGAAGCCCTAACTTAGCAAAAAACAAGACCAAAAAATTGGTCGATTCCACCCAGTGTAAAGAAAAAAATATATGAATGTGTGAAACTTTCTCTTTTCTAAACTTGAGAGTCAAAATCGAAAAAAGTTAATATTTATGTCAATATTTTGACCCTTGACCAAACGTCGTCAGAGTCAAAATCGACAAAAGTTGAAGGAGTGGACTGTATTGGGAAATTATAGAAGTACAAGGGGGTAAATTGATGAAATTGAGAGTACGAGGGGGTAAAATGATTCTTGAGCAAAGTACGAGGGGGTAAAGTGGAATTTACCCTTATATTTTTCCAAATAAAACCCAGTTTTATTCAAACCAAATATTTTGCAACACAATAATATAACCAACTTTCTATATTTCACAAATAAACCAGAAAGTTGAAAGGCATAGTGATCACATGAGTTTTTAAATAATTTGTGCACAAAATTATTTAAACGACAATTAAGACGAAATTATCATGTAAAACTTTGTACTGTTAAAGCTATTAAAATGAAAGTTTTACACGTAGTAGATATACTAAAATATTTTCTTGAACACATTTTCTAAGAACAAAGTATCATTTATATAAATGTGAAAATTGATTAAAATATTTATGTAAACAATTTTATATAGACTTGTATAACAAACACCAAATTAGGCAAACGCAATATGATGGTTTAGAACTTTTTAAAACGTTTGTATTATAAACTTAGAGACCGTAGATATGTAAAATATAATACAATCTTACTGATAATAATACAACAGAAAAATAATCAAATAAACTAATTATTATTAATATTATTAATTGCTTAGTTCTTGCCAATAACGGCTACGTTCGCCTTAAAGAGACCGTCACATAGGTACCCTTTTCCGACGTAAAACCCTCCTTTGGTTAGCAAAAATTTGTCCGACTCAAAAGCCAACTTGAAACCTTTCTTGGTTAGGATAAAACCACTGATTAAGTTCTTCCTAATATCCGGAACGTGTAGCACATCGTTCAAGGTAACTTCCTTCCCGGAAGTGAATTTTAGGATCACTTTTCCTTGTCCTTCAACCACCGAATAACCATCATTTCCCATGAAGAGCTTTTGTTCTTGCTCCAACTTTTTGTAGGAGGAGAACATGCTCTTTTCATAGCTAATGTGACGAGTTGCCTCGGTGTCTACCCACCATCCTCGAGTATCGCTCAATAGGTAGGCCTCTGTTACAAGTGCGAAAGATGCATATTGTTGTCCACGGTGACATTTGCTTCACTTTTATTGTTTTCTTTGCGGTGGCGGCAATCCTTCGCAGGGTGTCGATTCTTTCCACAAACAAAGCATGCTCCGGTGAACCTTTTATTCTTCTTATTGTTTGGTCCTTTGTTAAATGCAGGACCCTTTCATTTGTTGCTCTGCTTCGAGCTCTCCACTACGTGTGCCTTAGCCACGTATTGGCCACCCTTGTCGATAATTTTATTATCCTCCTCGGTCTTGAGCCTTGCTATGAGTTCCTCCATCGTCCATTTGGACACCGATTTCTTGTGCCTTAGGTAGTGTTTGAACTCCGTCCAACTCGGTGGAAGCTTTCCAATTATGGAAGCCACTTGATAGGATTCACTCACCCCATGATCCTCGGCGAGAACATCGTAGATCATGACTTGGAGTTCATTCACTTGCTCACTCACAGTTTTGCTATCGACCATTCGATAAAATTGGAATTTGTCTACTATGAATTTCCTATATCCCCGCATCTTAAGACTTGTATTTCTTGGACAAACTATGCCACAAAAGTTTAGCAGTTTTTATAAGACTATAAACTTTGTACAATGGTTCGTCCAAGCAAATCAAGATGTATTTACGGCATAGGAAATCAGAGTGACTCCACGCATCGATGGCTAGGAAAACTTCCTTACTATTTTCGGGAGTTTCTCCTTCATTCTCCTTAGGTGCCTCCTCATTGAGAAATTTCGCCAAATTCATGGTAGTAAGGTAGAAGAACATTTTGTTCTTCCAAGTCGCAAAGTCCGTGCCAATGAACTTGTTTGGTTTTTCGGCCGCGCCGACAACCTTAGAGGTGGTATCATTGATTGAAGCCCATCTACACAAATTTATTGAAATGTGAAATTGAATTTATCCAAAAGTTTTAATCTCATAATTTTAGTTTTGAAAAACAATGAACTGAGACGATAAATTCAAGATGTAATACGGTATGCAGAAAATTCAAGAAATTCTACGCAATATGGATTCAATACAATAGTTAAAACTGTAATTACTTTCAGACCTTATGCAATTTCTTAAAGCCAGACTTTTGATTCTAATGCAAATTTTATAAAATAATGTGATTGCACACAGAAGTGCACTTACAAAATAATAATTTTAAAACATAAGCAGTCTAAATATTTTGGCATAGAAAATACCTTTTCTACCAATTAGCCCAGTATAGAAGATTTCGGCACAGACATTTACAAATAAACAAATCTTTATATATGTTTACATTTACAGAAATAATGAAATCAATTTTTATTTTATTTTCTTCCCAAATCACACAAGCATATAATATATACACTCATATATTGTGAGATAAAACAATCAACGTATATTAAATATATAATAAAGCAAATTTTAAAAAACGTATGAACCTCATCACAAGTTTCGAAAATCAGATTTCAATTAACGCAGAACTTATAAAAACTAAATAATAGATATTGTCTTAAGATTGTTAGTATAATTAATAACAATCTGCGTAAACGAAAAATACTTGTTTGTCATAAAGAGGAATTGTGAAAACCACAAAGAACGATCGAGGCTTGCCGAAACAATTCCCTTAAGACAATATTTCCGGGCTGTCAACGGTGCACAGTCTCTTTCCGGTAGTCTCCCAAGGTACAACGATCGGTTGTCGAATATTTGCACGAATATTCGACCTACGGCGAACTTGAACAACGAACGAAACTTTGACGAAGAGAACGAAGAATATGAAGAACTATCTCGTAGTTGCCGATTAAATTCAGTACAAAATTGGCCAGATTCTGCCTTTATTTATAGGTTGTAGAGATCCATTAACAGAGGGATGCAATGGTTGGAAGAAGAAGCAGAGAGATGTGTCTGTTCTCTTTACCGAGTTCAAAAACCGTAGGAATATTAATTGGTGATGGCCAATTAATTAAATATTTGGTTTGGGCCAAATATTTTATTATTTAAATTTTCGGTTCACTAATTTGACTAATTACTAAATGTCCCCAAAAGTAATATTTGTGGACACCTAAACCCAAATGAGTCCTATCACTCGATCACATCGAGCGCACATCTTTTGAACTTTAACCATTTAATCAAGATAATTTTCATTCACTTTATTTCATGATTATGGTCAAGTAAATAAATGAAATTAATCTTTTCATAATTTAATTAATATTACTCAATATTAATTATTGGAAATCATGAAAATTCCAATACACAGTGTGTTAGCCTGCATTTGGCAGCAATTGTTGGGGGGGGGGGGGGGGGGGTTTATGAGCAGCTCACAATCGAATGTCGTGGATGCTTACGCATGTTGAATGCACTATAAGGTTATGGTTTGCGACTTTCCTAATACCCATTGATTTTAAGAAAACTAGTAGCTCCTGAGGTCCTACAAGTGGTATTAGACCCAAGGTCACGGTTTTTTTTCTTCTTGTGGGACATGTTTTACTATAAAATTGTAAATTATATATGTAATTATTCCATATACGCCCCATATAAACCCGAAGCCTCAATAAATACACGAGCCAAACTTGAGTCTAGTATATGAGCTTGAACCTATAGAAATGACATTAATATTTGACGGTCGGAAATTATTTGGTAACGATGATTCGAAGTTAAAGAATGTCGAATTCATTTTTCGTCCAAACTGGACAATTAATACATCATGCATGTTAATTATACAGAACAAAATGCAGTGACAGACTTTTTTGCTAGCCATGAAATCTTACATATTCTTACATATTTGATGAGGTCGGGGCCGGTTATGAGGCGAAGTAGGCGGTCGCCTGAGGCTCTCGGATTTTTTTAAACAATTAGGGTCCTGAAATGTTTTTATACCCTTTACGTATTAGCATTTATTTAAATAAATCAAACGGTTGTTATATTTCTATAATTCTTCAAATCATGCCCCC